>CAAKHG010016770.1:10529-20990 GCA_901007715.1 Dactylopterus volitans | reverse complement strand
CCATTACAACCCCCCCCTGCCCTCCACTCACTCCTCCCCTCTACCACCACCCCTTACACACGCATACACACACACACACACACACACACACACACACATATTAACACAGATTCACACACACACACACACACACACACACACACACACATATTCAGAGAAAACAAACACATCTCCCAACACTCGCCCACGTAACTCTCTGCCGGTGGCACAGAGGAAAATGGCTAATAGCCATTGTTGGATTTTATTGTTTTTGTTAGGATCATGTCAGGATGCTTATGGTTTATGATTTTTCATGTGAGTTTCCCCAGGAGTGTCAATATTCCACTGGATGTGCAGAGGTAAGAACATTTGAATTTGAGATGGTGACGCTCTCAATTTCAAGGACAAGCTGCTGTGACAAGTCCTAGTTGTTATCCTATATTCTATTCTTGCTGTAACACACTATTGGCGTCATGCTAATAGTACTTTTGGTGGCGGCACAAAAACTGTTTTAACAAAAGATTATAGGTCTGTATTTATGACTGAGGGTTTTAACACTCCATTTTAATGTCAATAGTTGTCTGTCGTTTGTATTAATATGTTACCTTTTTGAAATCGAACAAACAAAAGATTAAGTCGGAACAGATAATTCTAGGAAGAAAAAATAAAATTCTCACTCAAAATTAGGTTACAAGGGCAAGGTCATTTTAAATAAATATTTTGGTGTTATAGTAATGTTAGTAGTAATACACCTAATTGGACGTGAATGGCTTTAAGAACTTCATCTGTTTTGAATCTGTTAAATTAAAAATGTAGTGCTTACCAAACTGGAAAAATAAATGCCTGAACCATTGAAGCTTGTGACTGATTTGACGTCACCTTTCACTTGACTAACATTTCAAATGTGAGCCTGAGGCCCAACCGCCCACACACACACACAGCACCTACCCGCACGTCCATACGCAGCACAGCTACTTCTAAGAATCAAGATGATCTGTACAGGACTGGATTTGATTATAGCAAACTACAGACTTCAATTTAATTTCGTATAGTTTAGAGGTTTTTTTTGGGGGGTGGGGGGCATCATGTTGAATTGCATTTCTGCTGAGTTGTATTGCTCATTTTACTAGAGACATAGCAAGTTAGGTGGTGGTAAGGGTGGGGCCTCACATGCCCATGTGTGATTTAAGAGGGGCTACGGAAGGGCTGGCCTGCCTCAAGTCTGTAATCTGCTCAATTTAACCTCCGGTTGTCTTAAAGATAGAAAAGCAGAGCAGGTTAGAAGTACAGAGAGGTAGGGGGTTTTTGATAAATATAAAAGGAATGTTCAGACAAAAACAGAGCATTGTGTGTTAGCTCACCGCCGAACTGAAAACCAAGTTTGCCCTCTTATTTTTGCATTTGAACTTGTGTTTAGGTGTGTTTAGATGCTGGTTGGAACTTTTAGAATGTAGATGAAGAAATAAAACAGAAGCGAGGAAATGCACTGGTGCACAAACAGAAGCAGGCAGTGAGTGAGACAGAGAGAAAGGCTGAAGGCTCTCAACCGAGTTGTGAGGTTTTGGGAAACTCTGACATGCAAAATGTCAGAGTGAGAGCTTTTGTGGTGTGTGAGAACACAGCTGCACTAACTGTTTGGAATAAAGGTTGTCGTCACAAGACTGCCGGCCTGAATCCTCTGCAAGCCAGATGTTGTCCTCTCTGTTCATCATGCACACACGTTTGTCCATGTGCATGGTGGAAGAGGATATCTTATTACTCCAGTCACTGCTCTATATCACAGCCATAGAACGGAGTTTTGTCACACATATGTATTTTTTTTTATTCATTAGAATGGTCATTGACACACTGATCATTTCATTCAGCCCTGAAGATTGAGAACTGTATAATCCATGTTAATTGACCATCAGTGGCACATTTTCATCGTCATATCTGGAACTCTCGGAATTCTCATTTCATTAGTCAAGCCCACACTGAAAGGATAATTACTGAAAGTCAATATTAAATGATTTGCTTACTGTGAAATGCCTTTGGGAGGACTCGGGCTATAACTTTATTGTGTAAATGTGAGTATGGAATCACAGTCAGCCAGTCGATAAAGCCTGAGCATGACATTCATTTCTTGTCTCTGGTTCTGTGTCTGTTTTACACTTTCTTAAAAATTTCAGAATCCAGATGCTGCATTTCACAACAAACACACCGTTAACAGCCGCTGTACAGTATGTTTAGTTTCATGACCTTTTCGTTTATTCATATCTCTTCCTCAGGTGTTCACACAACCAAGATGGCCACCTTTGACAACAACAGCAGCCCAACCAATGCCAGTGGCGTCCACTGTGATATTCAAGAGGATTTTAAATTCATCCTCCTCCCTGTCAGCTATGCGCTGGTCTTTGTGATCGGCCTGGCACTCAATGCCACAGCGCTGTATGTGATTGTGTTCCGCACTAAACACTGGAAACCCTCCACCATCTACATGTTCAACTTGACAATGTGTGACACGCTCTACATCCTGACGCTGCCCTTCCTCATCTACTACTATGCAGATGAAAACGACTGGCCCTTCAGTGAACCCTTCTGCAAGCTTATACGCTTCCTGTTTTATGCCAACTTATATGGTACAGCTGTGCAAGCGCGCGCACGCACCCGCAGGCACACAATACAGCAAACAACAGAGTTTGATATGATATGTTAACGGTGATGATGTAAATTATACCATCTAAAGTATGGAACTGATTTCAAATGTAGTGTGATTCAGTATGACAATGACCTGATAATTCTGCTTCACAAAAGATGTAATGTATCATGATATAATGCAATACAATAACATACCACCCAATGTAACATCATACAACATATTTGGTGCATTATGTTAATACAATACAATATATAACTAAGCAATACAATATTAAGCAATATGATATGATACAATGCAATACATGATCGCATGATGCGGTACAGTGACAAATGATCCAATGGGTTGCAATATAATATGCTACACTGTTTAAGATTATGTAAGTTAATGGAATTGACTGACAATATCCCACATGTCTAAAATGTGATATAAAATGGAGAAAATAATGGCAAGATAACACAACACATAAAACAACACACACAACACACAACAGTGTCACAGCGCCATATCAATATAATGAAATTCAAATCTTGCTATACAATATCAGAAATGCAATTCATCATTTGAAAGAACATGTTCATAAGTCCTAATCAACATCTGCTATTGAAATTATTCTAGGATCCATTCTGTTCCTGTGCTGTATCAGTCTGCATCGGTTCGTTGGTATCTGCTATCCGGTCCGCTCCCTCAACTGGGTCAGCGCTCGGCGAGCCCGGCTGGTGTCTGTGGCAGTGTGGGCCTGTGTTTTATTCTGCCAGGCACCTGTTCTGTACTTCTCACGAACAAGGTAATTTCTATTTGTTATAAACTGTGGACTTTTTGATTTTTCTGGTACAGCGATTTAGCAACATATGATATCTTTTGGTGCCTTAATGGGGCACTTTCACCTGAATAGCCATTCTTCTAGCTAACAATTTTATCTCTTCTCTTTTATCTCCCCTATATCTTGGTTTAATGTTTAAAGATTAAAAAAAAGAAAAGAAAAAAAGAATTGCCCCTCAATAATCCTTAACAAATGTCATTTGTTATTCCTTTGCCAGAGATGTGAACACAGAGAGGATTTGCTATGACACCACCAGCCCGGAGCTTTTCGATGATTTCCTGGTGTACAGCTCGGCCGTGTCAGTGCTGATGTTTGCGCTGCCCTTCATGGTGGTGATGGTGTGCTATGGCCTCATGGTGAGGAAGCTTCTGGAGCCTGGCTGGGTCTCTGGAGGAGGAGCTGAGGGTGAGCGCGGAGGCCTGGCAGCCCAACGCTCCAAGCAGAAGTCGGTGAAGATGGTCATCATCGTGCTTGCTGCGTTCATGCTTTGTTTCCTCCCCTTCCACCTCACCAGGAGTCTTTACTACTCTTTTAGATACCTAAGGCAGGTCAGACCTGCTCAGGTGAGGACAAAACACATTCCTTCCATTTGCAGTCCATTGTAGTGTATTTAAAAGCCAGTTAATCAGGTGTGTATATGCTCCCCAGATCAGCTGTGATTTGCTAGAGGCCTCCAGTGTTGCCTACAAAATGACCCGTCCACTGGCCAGCGCCAACAGCTGTATGGACCCCATCCTCTACTTCCTGGCTGGACAGGGTGTCCGCAGTAACCTCACCAAGAAGAACAAGACACAATCACTGAAACCAAAAAATGTCATGCAAGCCTCGACAACAACCCTCTAAACCAATCCCTATGAAACCAGTGTTGTGTTAACAAGTACAGTCTTGCACTGGATTTGAAACCATATTGCCCAGGTGAGAGGTGGACACACCACCGAGGAGGCTAATCAACGGGCCACCAGCACAACTACTGCGCAGCACTCCCGCTGGCTGCCGTCACACTCACCCCTAAACCTCATTCTCAGTCGCAGCGCGACTGAAACCTGCTTTCTGTTGACAAGCAAGGTCCCATGCTGGTGTCCAATCCATAGCCATCAAGCTGGAGTCATACATGCTACCAAGGAGGCCAAAACCCATGGGCACTAACATCTGTCGCCAGTACGTCACTTAGTGCATCAGGGAGTGAGGTTTACTCACTGCACAACACTCTTGCTGGCCTCTGTTACATTTATCTTTGTAAAATGCCAGGGTGCAATTTTTTAGCGGCCATCTGCTGGATGTTACATCATACGTGGAGTGCATTTTTATGTTAAATATGGATCAAGCACAAGATGTCGGACGGTCACTGTTATTCTATGAAGAAGCCCATGCATAAGCAAGAAATAATTGAACCATGCTCCTCTTCCAGCAAAAAGTCCTCATTTAGAAATTTCACAGGGAACAAAATAGTACAGTGTTAATACAACTTTTCAAATTGTAACTTTAGATGCTTTTGATTTATGGAGGGACTGGGTTTTGCCAAGCAGACCAGCATTCAGATTTATGCCAATGTTCTCCTCACATGCATTCACTGAACAGGTTTGAGCAGATCTAAAACTAAAACATGATCATATATTCACTGTATTCATGCGCAAGACATCATTTTTGCATGATGTATGAATAAAACATCCACAACAGAAGAATGTTGTTGAGACAACAGTCACGCAAGCCTTTTTTTTTGCAGATGGCTTACTGTAGCTTCAGTGGCTAAAAGGTGTGTGTTTGGGTTTTTACAGTTGTTAAAAAACATTTGAAATTTAGTCGTCAACAGGTTGGTCAAGTGTTGTTGCCATATTGTGAGTTATTACTCATTAATCTGATTGGAGTTGGTTACACTTTAATGGAAAGACCACTAGAGGGTGATACTGTGTAGCAAAGCTAAAGCCCATCATTGGGCAGCGCGCGGGCACGCGCGCACACACACACACACACACACACACACACACACACACACACACACACACACACACACACACACACCCACACACACACACACACATTGTGAACAAAGACTAAGAGACAGAGGATTTAAAATACACTTTTGCTTTATTTCAAAGGTAAAAATATCATACAGGAAAAAATGTGATATTTTAAATTAAATCTACAAAATTGAGATGTTCATTTCATCCTGCTTTTCTACCAGCAACATTTTATCCTCAAAACATTTACAGTAATAATAATACCCATAATAATAATCCCAATCATATTGATAATAATAAAAAAACAGATCAAAAGAAAACATTTAACTTCTTCAACCAATAAATATCCCATCCTCCAGACATGCAATATTCCTCGCAACAACATAATTAGAAAATATGAAAATGAGTAGCTAAAAAACCTCTATTTACAGTACACTCTTAAAAAGCCCATGAGGATGTCAGCCGAAGCTGGAAGACTTTGAAGCATGTCAACCACTAATCCTCTGCAACCACTGGGTGGTTTATTTAATTAGACTATAAAGAAAACTGTGTTTATGTGGGAATGGTCACTTAAAGAGATGATCATGTTGTAACTGTTAGCATGTGTGTGTGTGTGTGTGTGTGTGTGCGTGCGTGCGTGCGTGCGTGCGTGCGTGCGTGCGTGTGTGTGTGTGTTGTACTGCTAGGGTTGCAACTGACAACTATAATTGCAAATTATTTCCAAAATGAATCTATTGTGTCATCAAGAAGTTTTTACTGACCAACAATTTATTACCCAAGGTTAAAAAGGTCTCAATCAAATAAGTAAAAAAAAAAAAAAATGATACAATTCTTACATTTGAGATAGTGGAAAATATTTAGTGTTTTTTGGTATTAATGTATCAAAATACTAATTTTTTACGTCAGTCAAGTTGACCCATTATTCAACTGCATCTTCAAGTAGAAAGATAGAAAATCTCGCCTTTTGCGACAGAGTTGATGACTGATGGAATACAAGTGCCACACAGTGGAGTGCAGTTGTCTTTACAATAAGGTCAGGTCCAATATATCACCTCATACATGCAGAATATTCAATTTATAAAAGTCCAAAAACTGTTGTTTGTCTACACCCACCCATATTTACATATGTACAATCATTACAAGCTCTTTTCTACAAACGTGAGATCTAAGTATGTACGTTCTCACCCCAGGGCCCCAATAATTGCCACTGGGATGCAGTGCCATAATAAAGAAAATAATAATATGGGACCCACTCTAAGAACATGTTTTGGCCCCTGATTACCTACTTGGAACTATTATAAAAGCTTCAAAGTCACAAATGTAATTACAGTATTGCTGACTGTGGGTGTTTCTTCATTACTGAGTTTCTCAAACTGTCAAACAGGTTCAAGTGAACGTGATGAGTGCAGTGAGCTACTTTTGCTAAGACTACACTCAACATGATGAAACCTCAACTCACCTACATAAAAGAGAGTAACTGAGGCTAAATCACTAAAAAAAGAATTTCAGAAAATTGTTCTTATAATACTTATTGTGGAGCTGCTGCAGTTCATATAGTGGTGGGTTTTTTTTAATCCCAGCAAGACCAGATCTGTGCAATCTGACATCAATGAAAACCCCATTCATACTTTGCATGATATGACACTTGTTTGCAGACTATCTACAGTAGCTTAATGTTTTTCTCGTTTTTTTTTGTTTTTTTTAAGTACATACTTACAAGTACCGGTCTCATTTACGTTTGAGTTGAGTATTTTTTTTCTCAGTAATGTATTCCACAGTATATGTCCTCCTCACTGCACAAAGGGAGGAGTCTGTGTGAAATAAAGTGTGCAAAACCATGAGATATGTGTGTCTCACCTAGTTTCGGTCTTTATATAGAAGTACAAATTTGGGGTGCTTTTGTGCTATGCCCAAACTTCTTTATTCTTCTCTATTCTTTTCTATTCTTCTTTATTCTTCTCCTTCCCTCTGGAGTTGGATATTGATGACTTTTAATCCAAAATCATACGAGAAACCTCTTCATTCTGCTCCAGTATGAATCCAACAGGCTCTTAAAAAAAAGTTATTCTCGAATTGGTGCAGCGAGTCAACTGAGAAGATCTTCTCTGATGGTCGTGTCTGCACAATAATTATCTATGTAATAATAAATACACATATTCCTCTAATTTGCATAAGCTGACCTAACTTCTTCCAGCAGGAGGTGGTTCGCGTGGTTCCTCGGTGTCACCCTCCATGCTGGCTGTCAAGTCGTCAAAGGATGATGAGGTCATCCTAACGAGGTAGTGTTATCGTACAGCATTTCGCTGTCTCCTCACCTGAAATAGAGTCAATATGTGAGCCGTTGTGCCAACCTAAGGCACAGGAAAGAAGCTTAAACTAGTGATTCATCTTTGAGAGGCGAGACATGATGCAAGTGACATCGGACAGGCCAACATGATCTGGGGAATAAAGCTGACTGAGCAGTGACTCACCACACAGAGCGTTGGTGTCTGTTCATGGCCAGTAAATTGATAACAAAAGAGGCTCATTTCTCAAATAATTTTACGGACTCCTGCACTGTTCAACTGGCCATGTTGTGTTTAATTTCCTTTCCCAGTTTAACAAACTGCATAATTCAGGCTTGGTCAGAGGAATGTGAACTGACGGGCAACTTTTTGCTAACAATTTCCAGTCAGTTAAGGGCTTAAGTTGTTAATACATTGGCAGGAAAGATAGAAACACACAGGGAGGCAGATGGAAGACAATTATATGAGGGTTTACCTCCTGATGCCTGATGATGAAGAAAAGAGATTCCCACCAAACAGAGAGTGACGCTGCTCCTGGGATGATGTCTTGGTTTCCACAGTAACAGGCTTTTGCTCAGGGATCTGAGCAACTTGAAATCTGTCAAGAAAGAGATATGTTTAATTCATAAACATTATGACCACCATGGTTAGAAGTAGGATCTTTACTGGTTTGTGCAGCAGTTTGAGGGTGTCTGACTCTCTATTGTCTCTATCTGATTTTCTGCTGCTAGCCTTTCTATAAGCTAACTGCACAGTGGCAACATGAACTTTGACCTTTAGAATTATGCAAAAATAATCCAATTGTCCTTTGTATTCCTAGCAAGTGTACAGCATTATATATCACATTATTATGACTAATTTCTTATTACTTATCATTGTCATAAGTTGTGTTTTTGGATTGCAAGAGACTGACTGACCATGTGAGCAGAACTTTAGTTGCTGGGTGTTTTAATCAATGTATCATATCCTGAGAAGTAATTATAACCCTAATCCAAAAAGTAACTACAAAATACACTACAGCACTGATGCTAAAATGTAGCAGAAAATGGGAATATTCAAGTAAGGGACAAGGAGTGAAAAACTGTACTTCAGTACAGTGAATGGCTAAATGTTCGTTCAGCACACATCTAGCATCTAGCATATTTAGTTGGACAACCCAGAATCAGTGTCACTGTATTTGGCATGTATGAAGGCTCACCTCCCCACAGACAACACTTTTAGCTCTCCCTCTTTCCTCTCCTGCACTTCACACCCTTCCACCTTGTCCTGTACTGTAATTGGCACGACATTTTGTGTTCGGTGTGTGTCGACACGCATTCCTGCCAGCAGGGGGTTCTTCTGCTGGCCGGTGGATGTGTCGAGGGAGGGCAGGATGAGGGTCCGAGGAGTTTTCAGGGGCTCTTTGAGGGAATCCAGAGGGGGTATGAGGACAGGGGGCCATTTTCTCTGGGCGCAGCGGGAGCACCGATAGCCATGTTTGGGTGCCAAGCCCGAGAGACCGGAGATGGTGTGGAGGTGCGACTGATGGGGGCAGAGCCTGGGGAGGGAGCAGAACGTGGACAGGGGAGACAGCATTGGGAACCTGGGAAGAAAAGCAAGACAAAACTAGTTACACTCCAGTTTTTTTCAGTTACAAATAGATTGGCTATATATAAGTTATATATAGTCAATTATATATAATGGCTCTTCAAAATTTTAAAAATCTGAAAGTACAGCAGCTAAGTGAAATTCAGGCTGTTAGTGCTCTTACGATTCTTACCTACTGCAGCATCTCAAAAATGCCATCATTGAACTGGCTTCTCTTTTTTAAGTGTTCATAAATCTGATATCATCTGAATTTCTCAACACAGAGATATGAAAATACATCCAAGTACTTTACAGGACTGTGTGTTTGAAATCATTTTTACTGCTGGATTTTTGTGTCAAACCTCATTTATTGCTAGTAGTGTAAATTGCACAAGTTATGAGTATACTAGACTGTAATTCTATTTCCAGTGCTCCCCAAAGTTTTTTCTTTCATTTTCAAAGGTTGTTGTAATGCTTTCATAGGAGAACATGTCTTTTTATTTCCATATTTTCTCATTTCTATTTTGATTCTACATTACAGTGATATATTAAGCATACATAACTAAAATACAACCTCGCTGAAATGTAATGTGCCACAAAATGGAGCAAAAGGAATTTAAAAGTCCATACCACTGTTTTTACAATTTATCTGGTCTTTTTACTACCCTCCGAGGCCAGATCAGGTTGTTCTTTTTGTTTTTGTTGTTTCTTTTTGCTACGTTGGTGCAAGTTTAAAGTTTGTCTGTGTTGCAAAGCGACAGACCCGAGTGCCAAAATGACAATGAATCCATTATGGTTTAGTTAAGCTTGCAAGCATTCCATTGACCTCTTGTTTTGTTCACTTTGATGTACAAATGGAAGACAAATGGAAAAATCAAATATAAAATTTCATTACTTGATGGTACAACCATGTTAAGCTTACTCTTGTGCATCGTAGCTTTCTGGCTTTGCATTGTTCTTTTGTGCAAAGGAAGGCATCACGAGAGAGCTGAATGTGGGTGGGTGTCCCTGCGTCAAATTAGCTAGGGAGTGACCTCTGATGACCTATGCAGACACCCCCCAACACTCCTCCCCCATTTCTCTTTCTCTCTCTCTGTCTCTCTCTCTCCCTCTCTCTCTTTCTCTCTGTCTCTCTCTCTCACACACACACACACACACACACACACACAGCCCCTGCCGGCTGCTCTGCACCGGAGTGTGGTCCTGCCTCCTAAT
>CAAKHG010016764.1:0-19538 GCA_901007715.1 Dactylopterus volitans | reverse complement strand
AGCATCCCTTAGCAACCAGCCCATCCCTGAAGCCTCAAGAAGACCACCTGAGATGCACATGAAATTTATAATTAGCTGGGAGAAGAAATGCCAAAAACAAAAACAGATGGTATTATTTGATAGTTACCCAAAATGACAACCATGGTCCTTTACTTCTTGTGTTATAGGTTTAATTAAAACGGCTTGTCAAATCGGCAATTTACACTAAATTGATGCTGTGTGTGACGCTATTAATACAGTGTCACTGACATTCCTATTAATTACCCTGACTGGTTGATATCACACACATCTTCATTATCAACATTAAGATTAAGATTGCCTTAAGTGTTACACGGAGAGCCTAACTGATGTGCCCTGATTTAATATCAACGCAGGGAGAGTATTAGCTCATTTTCAGGCTAGTTCCAGTCATAAAAATGTGCACCTTGGCTGTCATATCTGATATTAGTTTTTCATTTTTGCTCCTCGTGCTCTGTGACCTGAAGTGACAGAAACAATGGCAGACGTGACAGAGAAAATTGTAGACAAAACAAGCCTCCGTTTGGCCCACCAGTCAGCAAATATGCTTGATGAGGCAGTTTATTGTCCCCACAACAGAGGGAAAGTGGAAATTTATTGTATCACCAAAACGTCTCACAGCAATACGGAACGGTACGTTCAGAATACAAAAATAAATAAATACAAAAATAGATAAATAGATAAGTCACTCATGCCAACTGTAAAAAATAGCACAAACACATGCTAATATACCTCTGTTGGAATTAAAACACTAAAAGTCAATCAGTATGTTAAAATATATATGAACGAAGCCTTGAAATTGATGTACTTAGATAAAAAAGCAGGCAGAATTCTAGCACAATGCTTCTAAGGCTTCTTTTTTTAAATATGAATAATAAGCAATCGTAGTATAATTATACTAATTGGCTTAAATGTTTAAAAAAGAGTCTGTAAAGCCCAGTTTGTGAGTGTTTAGCAAACGCAAAGATTGTTTTGTTAGCCAGTGTGTTGCAGTGTGTTGTAGGAGGGCCAGGTTGCGGTAAGTGAACAGTTCAGTCAGGTCTGTCTGGTTCATCTGTTTTTCACCGTGACAGGGCAGTCATCTTCATTCTCTTTGTCCTTACTTTGGAGCAAGAGGTAATATATAAAGGTCTGTGCTCACATGAGGTGCCTCCACTTGTCCTCCCGGACTGAATAATGTCTGAGGCTTCAGTCTTGGCTTGATATGATGAGTTATATCCTGATTTCAGAGGAGTGGACGTTTCATTTTTTTTGTAATGTAGACATTTTACGATACGGTCACATGCGATTCCATCCCATTGGCTTTGAGGTTTTATTGTCGCATAAGAACCGCGTCCTGCTTGGAACGTTAGCCTGTGCATCCAAAAAACCTCTTCGTATCGCTGAAAATGGTTATATAAAAGATTCCTCCTCTAATAAGGTTTAACCAAGAAACTACAACAACAAAATCACCCTCTAAACGTTTCATACATTGATACTCATGCAGTCTATATTTCCATCGCATAATTAGCTAAACCACATCCTTTATTGCACAGCGTCACCTGCAATTTGTCCGTAGTTTATGATTGTTTGGCCACACTGTTACCCTTTGTTTTACGGCACCCACCACTGTAAGCTCAAAGTCAAACTCGGTATGATGAGATATTAGCCTCCGCCACCATTTTACTCAGACATGTCAAGGTCAGGTCACCGTGGGATTGTCTCCAACCCCCCCCGCCCCCCAGGAGCCGTGTCTTCCTTCTGCAGGTGACGCACATTATTTGTGTTCACCTCATCACTGCTCAGATGGGCTGTGCAGGGATAATAATAGCCCCTTTAACCTTCTAAATGATTACAGTTGCAAGAAAACAACTGCTTTTGTTGCACCCGTGCTTGGATTTTCATTTTACTGCCTCGCGAGTGGTAGCCGTTTTTTTTTTTTTTTTTTTTTTTTTTTTTGTTCTTGCCGCCACAAAAATGTTAGCGAGATGGTTATTTATACAGATGTGTCCATGTTTTATAGGTGCAGCATCCTGCGGCGTGACTCCCATGATGAATCCACCCACATGCCCGATGAACTTGTACTCCACAGCAGTGAGACCTCCAGTTTTCAGCCATGGTGTTTACTCTGAGGATGCCGAAGGAGGATCCATTTGTCCCAAGGTGAGACACACTCTCCAACACCCCGGTGTTAAATAAACACTCCCAGACCTCTGGCCGGCTCACTCCAGCTACTGGTATACCATTGGTGTGTCGAGATGATGGAGGGCTATTGTTATCTATCGCCTCTGCACTCTGCTGAGGCCAAGACAAAGGTTGGCCACGGATAACGGCGCTACATATAGACTCGCCCACTCGCATCAAGCCATATTTGTTGGCTCTAAATAAAAACAGAAAAGTAGATTTGTGACACTTTCTTGGAATAACATCTGATTTGAAGAGGGAAGAAAAAAGGGTGGAGGGTGGGGGGGGGGCGGAAAAATTAGAGTGCAGCTCAGCTTGTGTTTCATCACCTGCAAAGCCAATGAGGGGGAGCGTCTCCGCGTCAACAACTGAAAAGCGTATCCTGGCTTCTGCTGCCGCCGCTGCCATCTCGGCTGCACGCTACACTAACCAAGAATGTGTATTTCTGCAGATGATTAAATCAATACCATTTTGACAAGACTTGTTGGAACATGCCTCTTTATTTTACGCAATTCCTTCCCTTTCGTCAGGGAGCATTTATCAACCTGCCGGGGCGCTGTCACCTAATGGAGATTGTTCTTTAGTCTGCACTTGATAGAAGGGACCGATTATGATGCATGTCGATAGTTTACGGCGATATTGACAAAAGAACAAAGAGCAGACCCTTGCGGCTGGTAGGCTTTTCCCCTGAAAGCGTCTCAAAGTGCAGTGATCATGATTCAAATGTGTTTGGTGCCCGTGCATAACTCTCCCCTTACCTCTTCTTTTGTCTTTGTGGTCAATTGGGGTCTCAGAGCTCCACAATGCTGCAGCGTTCCCTTGTAATTACTGAGCAACACAACCTCTGTCACGTCTTCTGGCCTCAGCCCTCTCCCTAGTCGTCTTTGCTCTGGCACACGAGGAGTTAATAGTGAAACCAGCCCAGGGTGTGACAACAGGCCCTGAATATAATAAGCTTGAAGGAGACAGGAATGAGAAAAGGTGGGATGCATATAAAAAAGAGGGAGGAGAGTCGGGAAAACAAATGATGAGGGCTACCTATAAATTCTTCATCTGCATTGGCTGATTGGAACGGCTTGACTGTGCACTCAGCCGCGACTTAACAACTAATCCGGTTTGTAAGTTATTATTTATCTTCAGGAAAGTTTGTCAAACTTGGGCTTTGATTTTCTATCCTGATTTCCCTCTTGTGGCTTGCTCTCACACATGCTCCCCACATAATTTATGACTGCCTCTGGTCTTGATGACAGATTATTAAAAGTAGAATTAGTTTTTTGCGCGGGATTTCTCCACTGGGAATTGGGAAGGCAGTGCTCTCCGAGGAAGGTCTCTTACGAGGTCTCCATTACTAATAGAAGTTTTTTTTTTTTTTTTTTTTTTCTGATGGGGGGCAAGGAGACTAATGATTTGAATTTAGTGTGGCAGCCGTCACGTGGTCTGGAAGGCATCAGTTGAACAGACAAGAGGTTAACTTCCTCCCTGTGGAGAGGTTTATTGGATTGTTTAGCAGCAGAAGGATAATGTTTTTGTCATAGACTGCTGCGGCAAAACAGCAGTGTGGCAGAGAGAAGGGGAGAAGAGAAATGAGGGGAAGAAGGACACAGAGAGAGAGGCTCCAGAGATGGATAGAAGGGCAAGGAGGAGGAGAAGGGGATGAAAGGGAGAAAACAGCATGATCGGAGCACAGTGAGGAAGGCGAAAGCAAGTTATTTCTAATATAGGTGGACAGATACTTTAAAACACGGCGACGGCATGCTATTTCTCTTCAACTCTCACATGTGTGCAGGATGAGGCACACTCCATTCAGCAGTGTGCACAAAAACGTAAGTACACACACACATTCAGTCTCGCTCACGCAGACAAAAAGAGAGATGTTAGTTCCTTTCACCTGATGGCCGTTTGGAGCTTGTACTCCCAGCATGCCTCGGCAGTATGGGTACCAGAGGGGAGTCACAGCGCAGCTGAGAGCCTCGGCTTAATCTTATGCATCATTAAGCACTCAGCGGCAAGCCAGCGCTGTTCATATACATCATCCACGCTTAATAAACATAATGATGACATAAGATGTAATTCTAGATGAATTTTCATTTTATAGGGAAATGGAGAATTCCTGTTGAAAGGAAAGAAAAAAAGTAAATTATCTGGGAAGTACAAAATAAATTATGTTTTTTTTTTTTTTTTCTTTTTTCTTCTTCCCCACTTAGATGAATGTAGGTGTTTGGTGCATCTGAATTGGGGATCGTGCGTTAGGCTGTGTGGGGATGTGGCGCTGATGGTTTGCAATGAGGCTTTGGCTATGGCAGTGGCGGCGATGGTGTGGCAGGTGTGTTTTGGTGGGGCGGGGGCGGCTATTCTGGAACGTTTTACAATTTTTAATTCCTAATCGCAGGGCATGGACAGGCTAAGACACCCCAGAGTGGAGCTCATCCATCATGGGAAGAGGAAACCAGAGAGCAAAAGAGGGGCGGGGGGTAGAAAATGTACATGTTTTCTGAAATTTGGTTTCAAATGCCCTTTTCCGTCATTAAAGCGATTGGAAAAGGAGGCGGAGAGCCCACACTGAACTTTTATCAGGATCCTCATTAAAGGCCCGTGCACACCGATGCGTATGTGTTTTGATAAAATTGTTGGAGGTGGAAACTTTGCGCACAAGTCCAATGCATATTCATTATGAAGATTCACAGTATAAGACAAAAACAGCACAGTTAATGACTCATATGGTCCATTGCTTTCACACAATTAATAGCTCTATTCACAAACAGGGCAAATTAAGGGATGAATGACATTAGCAAGAGGCCAACTTCCTAGAGCACAATCACCGTACTCTTTGCCCACCATCCACTGGTGCACGCTGCTCTGCAGTCACCTGCCACAATCCCTCCTCGTAAATTTCCACTTAACAATACTTTTTCCCCCCCCCCACTTTGTTGTACAGTGTTTTTGTGCTGCAAGACAAAGTGAATCAGTTTATCAAATGCCCTTTTGGATGTTGTTGTTTCTGCCTAAGCAATAAAACTGCTTTTTGGCGGAAGTGGAAATTTCCACCCATTTCAGTGGCTCTATCGACGGACCAAAGTTTCCGAGCTGGTGTGAAAATGTAATCGGCACGACCTGAGGTGTTTATTTGTCAATGCGTGACCATTTTGGATGAAATATACAGCCTTGGTGTGCGGTGGCCTTGAATTCTACATCGGTAGATATTATCAATATTTTATACGTATGATCCATGTAATATTTCTTGAGAAATCAGTAAAATAAAAGAAATTTGCAGTGTTCAAAGAAAGTGGAGGGGGAAAAAAAACCTGGATCACTCCAAAAGTTTTTTGATTCTCCTTTGACCCTCCACTGAGTTTCATGTAAATTGGCCATGTAGTTTTTGTATTACCCTTCTGAGAGTCAGACAAACAAACTACATAACTAACAAATGGAAATGGAAATATAACGTCCGTGGTGGAGTAAATAAATGGGGAAGCAGGTGGGAGTGAGAGGACTGGGCACTGTGGATACTGTGAGAGAGCATCATGGGCCTGAGATTGCTTCATGTCTCCCTGCTGGGACTCTCAGGTAGGTTGACCTGATAATGAGTTCTGCTTTCAGGGACTGTACGAGACATTGAATCATCCTGAGAGCCTTTGCTGCATTTGTCTTCAACAGAAATAAAGTGGTGGTGACCCGGCAGTGGTAAAGTGAATACCAATGGGATATCATCAACCAGGAAAACACTGGAAGTACTCTCAATGCATGGACACTGTAGAGTATGAAAAATCTTACCAGGTCCTGTCAGATGTTGAGTGAAAGTGCCCGAGTTGATGCAAGTCGTTTATTTTGAAGGCTCATTCGCATGAACTTACATTTCAGTGTGAAACGGACTCTTTCGATTAAGGTCAGGAATCTAAATTACATTTTCACTTTCATTTGGTAAATAATGTCACTTGTTACAACCTGAATCTGCAAATGCCACATGGGAAAATATGCTTTCCATTACATACAATAAGATGCGTCTCCGAGTCTTTGTATTTTTTAAGTGATTGTGTCTAATGTTAAGGTATTTGTCCCTTACTAAGGTAATCTGACTTGAAATTAGACAAGTACAGTCGATGAGATTTGGAATTTGTGCCATATGTATGTGAAGTCTCCCGGATCCTGTATGATATCCAGTTTAATCTTTAACCAAAATGTCTCCATTTTTAAATCAACAATCTAAAACAAGAAACTCCCCGAGCATGAGCTGAGGTTGTTTTCACACTATTTAATACAGCAGCTACATCTACTAAATGAGTCTCGGCGCCGCCGTCTTAACTGTTTTGTAATTTTGGGCGTCTCGATAGCAGAGAGCACACTTAAGCATGTGAACTGTACATCAGACACGATAATGTCTCATTATGTCTTTGGAATAATTCGCTTTTAATGTAAGGAAATCATAGTTACCTGCATCTTTTGAGGCATAATGTGAGTTTTTAGACCTCAGCAAGTTTGGAGCCAGCGGACCATGCAAGCCAGTATGCCAGTGGGTGTGCCAAGTCTCTCAATGCAGGGATCATTACCACCACTCTCTGACTCTTTATCCCCATTTGCTGTCTTCTTCTACTCTTTATTTTTTGTTTCCTTCCCTCTTAAATGTATTTTGCCATTGCCTTTTTTTTTACACATATGTAAAAAAAAAAAAAAAAAAAAAAAATTCAGTCTCTCCAGCAGACACCTCCAATCTACTCACCTCACAGTATTATAGTTAAATAAAATAGAATCAGACTGCAATTTAGTGTCTACAGGTCACTACCACACCTCTTTATAATTAGTTACCCATAATCCTCCTTCTCCTTAAAAAAAAAAAAAGAACAGTAATAGGCAAAGAACAGTGACAGGATCAGAGAAATGAGCTTTTAACTAACATGCAAAGTGATGAATGGATTGACCACAATGTAGACTAATGGAGCCGTGGAACTAATTAGGCCAAGCGCTTAAATGTAAATGGATTGAGCTGGATGAGACGTAGCAACAGCTGAGAGAATGATGAGGTCCTTCACTTGAGGGTCAATCAATGGCCAAGCAAACATAATCTATGGGCCTCCGAGAGCTCATAGCCGAGAGGGTATTTTATTTGTCAGAATTCAGCTATTGTTGGCCGGGCTGTGTGCACCTTTATATTCTCTGTGTCATTAAGACCTAATGCTGACTGCATGACTTTGCAGAAAAGCCATAATAAATCTCTAACCGCTCTCGTCCCCCATGCCCAGTTTGCAGACCCTGCAGCTTGGCACCTACCACATGTTTGCTGGCGTGCCCTCTGACTTTGCAGTCCGTGTAGACCGCTCGTGTTGGCCGCGCCTCAAAGCTGCCGCTTTCACCCCAAGAGTGGCCACAAAGACAATTAATGCGCTCGGCTGCGACACCTAACCCCGGGGCCGAGCCGTCTTTGCCGCACGCTCTCAGTCTTCGCCGCGATGCTGTCACCTTGTAAACATCTGCTGCATGAAGTAAGTGACAGCAGTGTAAGGACTTTGCGCTCGTGTGTTTCCTCATAGTGCTGTTGTCTATCCCTGCTGCTTCATGGTGTGTTTTTGCTAGCTACGCCTGCGTGAGGCCCACTGGTTGCCGGGAAGCTGTTGACGCCCTCTGCAAGGCACCGCGCGCCTCAAAATTAATTCGCACAGAAATGCAAATAACCCACCCCAGTAAAATTTGACATTGCCTCCTGATAAATTTTTCTGCTGAGGTAAGAGACAATTTAATGCAGAATTAGAAGTCATTCCCTGCCACCATTTACATCCTTAATTAGCTGTAATTTCTCTGCACCCATTAGAGATGGGGAGAGAGAGAGTGGGAGAGGACGCCGCAGAGGAAGAGGTTAAGATGAAAGCAGCGTTGCACTCCCTGGCGCCTGGCTGGTGTGTGTCTGGTTCAGAGTGTGTGTCGGGAATTTTTGCGTCGCCCTCTCCGTCTAGGTTGGTGATTGATACACGTCTTGCTCAGTCACCAGCCATTGGCGCTGGGGCGGATGTAAACACTGATTAGAGGGAGGAAATGAGGCCCTCACTTTGTCCTCTGTGTCAGGGAGCACTGCGGTGGCTGTCTCTGTTTGTCTAGTTCTTTCCACCTGAGCACGTTTCAGAGGACACCGTTAGCTACGCTTTATAGCCATTATTTAGATAGCGACACAACGGGATGCTCCTTTTGCTCTTTGACTGACATGCCCAGCCATGTGCTCAGCAGTTCAACTCCCTGCATCGGTCAAAGTGCCTGCAAGTTTGGGAGCGCACGGGAATGATGATGTGTCAGTTCTCATGAAGGGGGATTGGACGGGGAACGGGATGCTATGACGGGAACACACAACATGTAGTAATTTGAGTAGTCTCAGTTTTTTTTTTACCGCTGTTACTCCACTCCGTCTTTGTTATGGATGGTATTTGCAATTCATTAAATTCACGATTTACTTATCTATCTGAGTAAAGATGTTTGTATTTTTTTTTTTTTTCCTAAAACGCACAGAGGCGGTAAAGTGTGCCGCGTGTTTGCATTTCTGCTTGCATTTTGGGAGATTCATCACGCCGCGTACTTAAAATGCCGCAATACATGGAAATCATGAAACCCGATACTTTCCCCTGATGAAATTACAACAAACCGTTCAATTCCGACAACAAATCTGCCTCAACTACTTTGGCGGTGCCTTGTCAGGGAGAAGAACAGCACAGAAACGGTGCTTCACAGAAAACAATTTTTCTTTCTTTGCCGGGAAAAATTGAACTGTCAACATTTAATGATAGATATTTGCATTGTGATACAAATCGCGTCCTTGGCCTAAACATAAGATATAGATCCATTTATAATGGATTCAGATAAAGTGTCCTTTTTGCATTCTCGCTCGCATGGATCTGCCGGCGTCAGTGACCCTGGTGCGATCGACAAAAACCCGCGCCGGTGGTTGATCATGACAGACATCTATCATTTCCTCTTACTGATACTTAGGTGCAACTCTCTCAGTTTCTTTTTTTTTTTTCTCAACTAAATGTATGTGTAACTTCTGTAAGCTAGCTGACTTTTTTCATGGTGTGTGAGAATGTGTGGAAGAAAGAGGGCAAAAAGACATTAGATTTTTTTTTTTTCCATCATTAAGCTGTGTCTGGGAGATGATGTGCTAGCCATATGTGGTCCAGGGGAAGTATTTATAGCCCTGCTGGAATCTTGCTGTGCTGCGTTGATAGCAGAGATAATGGGAGAGAATGGGATGCAGCGAACTGTTCTAATGACACCAACAAGACAAGAGAACAGCGAGGATAAATAAATGTTAGCCATTTTCTCTGGAACATCATTTGCATTTTTTCTTGTTAAGGTCACTTATAGAGTCAGACAATAACAAAGGAGATAAAAAAAAAAGCACTTGTCGAATATAAAATGAGGAATAACACGAGAACTATTTAGTATGGAAGTAATTGATTTTATAGTGGAGATAGTGCTGGTTTTTAATTTTTATCCGCTTTAATTCCTGCGTAGCTGCTTGACTGGGTTTCCTTGTGAAATAGGGGGAATACAAACAAGATTTCACTTCATTACACAGGAACAAACTGTACAGAAATTGCACTTACTTATGGAAATGACTGTTAAACATGCACAACATTACGTGCTCTGCCTGTGCCCAAATGCCGAAAACATTAGGCCGTGATCCTATGAAGACAGTGAACCAGCGAGGAGGGCCAATTACCAAGGACTGAGTTTGAGGAGGACTGTTCCCTGTGATGATCAAAAGGGACAACTGATTAAAGAAATACATTGACCTTAAAATGGGTCTAATTTAATCAGCTACTGTTTCTGATGGCAAACCGTTAATGATAAACTGAATTTTCGGAGGCTCACTGTACCGCCCAGCAGTTGTCAAACCGCTGCCAGATCTGGCTGAGTGGCTTGCATTAAAAAAAAAAAAGAAAAAACTTCATTGTTTCAGTTCATACTTCCATCTGATGGCAACAGAGTAGTTGCGGCACCTCTGTGAAAGACAGGGTCATTAGCGTAACCTCTGGGTTCTGTTTCTCCGGTGGAAGGTAATGAGAGACAAACAGCATGGTCAGCAGTAGGCATAAGTGCGAGGCTTTATGGGCAGTGTTGTGTCCCAGGTTAACACTGATGCCACCATTTAGAGCTCTGTGTTTTAGCACCCGTCTGCTAATTGAGATGACAAAGGCCATAACAATGACATTGTTGGCCAAATGGCCCTCTCTAGACTCGCGTCTGGCTCCAGTCAAGGACGTCCTGCGGGCTGTAAGTGCAACCTTGGAATTCAAGATGGAGACCTGACGCGGATCTCGAAAACAATTAGCGCAGCTCAGGTGGACCGACGCGCATTCTTAGACCCTTTTAAGTGCCAGAGCCTTTGTTTGTTTTAGTTAAAGTCACGTAAACCACATCCTCTGCTCGCGTCAATAAACGGCTGTGGGAAAGCAGCTGCAGTGGATAGTGTGATTTTAGAAATCAAGTAAGGTTACCTTACTTGTAATGTATGTTTCTCATTAGACAGTGAGGCATCCTTGTAAAAAGGCTACCGCCGTAATATGAAACAACACCAATTGACACCCCATAAAACATATATAACATGTTAACAAGAGATATAAACATGGCCAGCTGTTGAATTATCTTCAACTATCCTAAAACTGTGTTTGTGATCAATTAAAGCTCAGTCTCTCAGTTTCACACTGAAAACAGGATGTCTCCTATTACTGATCTAATAATAGTAATGCATATGGCGAGTGTTTTGATTAACATAATTGAAAAATAGCCCACATAATTTATCATCTAAGTCCGAGGGAGAGAGAGCCAGATTGGAGCCTGAGGACTCAATCCACCTCAACATATGCTGCCATTGTAAGTCTCTGAATGTGGAGTATCTCGAGCCTCGTTCCCATGATATTTATTGAAAAACATTTGACTTTATGAGCTGCATACTTAATGAATGCCTATCGATGCTGCGGCTCAGCAGATGAGGCTTTAATTCCACATATAAGCATCGCAACCGCACACGGGCTGTAATGTTGTTCCTAATTGTAATCTATTCTAATTTCTTTTTGCCAATCCTACAACGGGGCTGACTGTTAATTTGCATGCTGCTTTGGAAAGGCGCATTAATATTCATATTTATCGCCCATCAACTTCGGCACAATTTTTTTCGCGCCTCTGATATTTTACCTTAAAGCACAGAAAACTATAAAGATTGCGTTTGGGTGGGAACAGTCGCATGGCAGCCCATCGCCTATTTCCCCCACGGATACACCTCCCATCTCCACAAATAATGACAAAGTCAAGGGGAGCAGGGTGATTTTTTTCCCCCTCAGGAGAGGGTGGTTGGAATCTTGCGTGGAACTTGGTCACGATCTTCTCCGGATCATGGTTTGGCTTGCACAATGTTTACAAGCGCTAGAGAGGCTGTCCGGCTGCCTTTCTGTAATAAAGACTTCCTGGCAGAAATCCTTTGGTAAAAGCTCTCCCAGGTGCCCGCATCTAAATGGCTGTGGACATCTGGGTTCTTATCTCTGCCATGGTATACACTCGCCGCGGCTATACCAGCGCTTGTGCGCATTTGAGTGTGGATACCAAAACCAAGCCCCGATGGAAACCCTTTTTGTATTCGACAGGTCGGGCTCGGTTTGGGAAGAAAACAAAAGGTAACTGGTGGTCAGGACCCGATCTGGTTCAGTCACATCGGCTTACTTGACATGGTCCTTTACATGTAAGTATAGTAAAAAAAAACAAACAAAAAAAAAAACAGATGAAAGTGATGTTTCTATATTTGTGCAAGGCTATCTTTATTTCAGTGCTTGCTTTGTTCTTCGCATTATGTATTACCCACGTTTAATATGGCAAATACATACATTATGTAGTGTTGCATCTGCTGCAGTATCTGCTCTTCGTATTTATGGCTGGCTTCTTCAGCTCACATTAACTCTGTCAGGCTCGGGTTTGGCTCCAGACATAAAACAAAGAAGGCACTCTAGTGCAGACAGCGTTGTTGGCAAATGGACACCGGGATGTTAATAGTATCTGCTTCTCAAAAACAAACAAATTTGTAAAACTGGCTGACAGTCTTTTTCAGAATGCTTCTTTTTTCTTTTTTTTTTTTAGCCCTGATTTGTCCACCCAATTTCTCACACAAGCTCAGAATTTTCCTCTTGATATCAGTCAACTACATAAATCCTCCTGCCATGAACAGAGAATACTTGTGCTGGGTATGAATACTTTTTTTTTTTTTTTCATTATTATTTTATCAAGCCCTCACACATACAGCTTTGGCCTAATGCAAGCTGACTGAACAAAGACACCGATCAAATCCTTTGTTGCCTCACCTTGCTGTAAGGGAGGTGTTAATGTCTGGTCCGGCTCCAGTTTTATACCCAGACAAATACAAACATAATTCAAATGCATTGTCTGGCTTATCGTGTAAGATGGAAAACAAAACCTTGGAGGTAAATCTCATTCATATATTTTGCCGAAACCAGATCTGCAGTTGCTACTTAACACTAGTCCATTGGTTTTGTCTGAGTGATTCACCTATCGGAGGAAAGTTAGATGTATTCTACTGATTGTCTAGCTGCAAGGAAAAATCCATCTCGAAGCATCCTGCGGCTGCTGGGCTTTTATTGACATATCAGATGGGACATTGGAGGAGAAATTGGCCTCATTTGTTTCTCATGTCACCTTAATGGCAGATCTCTTTCAAGGGGCAAAGAATTGACAGGCCTTTGGTCTCAGTGAGCAAACAGCCAAACCTAGTTTATTGGTTTCCTCTTGCAACCACTCTGCCTAATGTGGCTGGCTGGATCAGCCTCCAAAGTTGAGAAGATCCCCCCAGAAAATATTAATCAAGCCCCCCTGACTGATTGTCTTTGCATGACGAATTATCCGGAAAGGAACAGTGTTGCTTCAGCCCCGGGGACACTTCATCACACACGTAGGTCGGCGCGGGACTCCAGCAGAGAAACGACTGTGATGACGGCGCAAAAGGGGTCAATAAGACATTTTCTGTGTGGCTGTACTGGGCACAGCATCTTGGAGAATAGAAACGGGATGTGTTTTTAAGGTAACATTCCCGTGCGAGCAAGGGCAAGACTTCGCGTGGCACCGCCAGCCTCCGCGGGAAGTTTACCACGCGCCATCCTCATTGTCAATAATTTTTCACCAATCATTTCCCTTTCCAGCCGTGTTTAGAGTCTTGTTTCCTGGCGTGATTGAAGTTTCTGTACATCGCTTGGAAGTGAACAGGTGTCAACCTCGCACAGGCACCTCACAGATGGCAGCATAATTAGCATTGATTCTGGCAGGCTTCTGCAGGCCAGGGTCTAGATGGCCGTGACGACCAACTAACCTCCCCACCTCTTGATGGGCTACCTCTGGGACAGATCGAAGCTCATTTTACTCCGAGAACGGTGCACATGAAAGGACTCCTTAGCAACACGCGGCATCCGAGGCAGACAAATCCTGCTGATTTCTGTGACAGTACATTTTAGTTATGAAAAATAACGTTTCACACACCTGAAACACATTTGAAATGCTTTTGGTTATGTAAAATGATGGAAGTCGAGACTGTGTCAGTCAATTCTTTATTAGAGCTCCAGATCATTTCCACATGACGCGCTGATTCTTTTCACAATTCATGATTCGGTAAATCTTGGAAAATGCCCATCCCACGTTTTTGAAGCCCAAGTTGACATCCTTGCAGTGTTTGTTTTGTCCAGCCATCAATCCAAAGGCCAATAATGTTCAACTTAAAGGCACATTTGAAAAAAGTAGAGCTGGAGATTGTGTACAAGCTCCAAAAAAAAATGCAACAATATTTTCGTTTCAGCGACGTACGCCCTCTAGTGGCCATAATACGATTGACCATTGAGAAGTAGGAAATCGGATGAGTAGCTTCTAAAGAGGATGCTTTGTAATAGAGGCAGGGAAGGGGTTGTTGTGGTTGGGGAGGGGTGCAGGAAATCATTAGGGTCTGAGGACTTGTTGACAAACTCCAGTGCCAATTTTACAGATTTGCAGCTAGATCATCCTAAATACAGTGTATATGAGTGCTCTTCTAAGCAGAGTCAATGTGGTAAGTAGGTGTTCTGTAAAAGGCAATGCCGCGAATTGATGATGAAAATGAAACCCATGGCAGCCTCCTTGAGGAGAGACGGCAGGACTGCTGTGTAACCGCGTCGCTGTTCATGCCTGCCCTGCTCGATATTTGTGTATTGCAGATTGTTTTTTGTTGTTTTGGTTTTTTTTGCCTGGAGAGGCCAGCCACGGCACTTCCTGCACTTCGAAACGAATCTCATCCAATCTTATTTCACCGTGTCAAATGGCAGCATGACATGGTGTATTACTCCGAAACATTTGGTTGTCGTGAGCCAGCTGACTGCGTCTGATGCGAGGAGTCCCCTTGTTATTATGAACCACTTGTAACGGCGGCGGCGGCGTTGTCAGAGTCGCTGGGTCAGGCGGACATGTTGGTCACTAATACAGCAAGTCGAAAATTGCCTCTGCAGCAGACAGTTGTTTGTTTTCGTGCTGCACCATGTTCAATCCATTACGGAGACATTTTCTTGAGTTGTCAGATAAATTCACACAAACACCTCTCAATAACATCCATTGCAGCCTGAGTGTGGAATAACAAGAATGTATGTATTATAGCGACCAAATGGCAAACATGCAACACATCAGTGCCTCATAATTTCCCATTGAAATGATATACGGCATGTGATGATCTGCTAAGCATGTTTCCCCCCTTTCAACACAGTCTTGCTTAATACCCCCACTACTGTATGCAGTCAGCCCCTTAACGGTGAGAACCACTCGCGCTGTGTACCGCGCTGGTCAGGTGTCAGGATCCATTATATTTGGCTGAGATTTGCATAATACAAAAGGCATCAAATTCAATTTGCATAATTCCTTTGATTACACTTGTTATTAGATGTGAGTGACATTGATTCACAAAATGGCCTGATATAAGGTTAATGGCTGGTGTCACCTTCTCGCGCCTTTTTGTCTTTTCTCAATTACCTCGAAGCTTTGTTTAGGCTGTCGTTCCGTGTTTTTAAGTAACCCGCATCTCTGCCTTAACCTCCCTGCATTACACCGCCTCTGTGCTCCAACTACCCTCTTACACCAGGTTTCTGTAATTATGTAACACATAAAGTAATTTAAAGAGGATGAGCAGCCATAACACTGGTGTGCCCTGGCCCATTTAAGCACATTTACGTGGGCCATTATTGACAGCCAGCTAAGTGTCATTTGTCAAGGAAGGTGGAATTGACAGGGGCCCAGAAACCCGAGTGCAATAACGGTCAATCTAACCTGCTTTACAGTCATAAGGAGGGAAAGCCGACATCTCCACAGTTCTTCATTTCTTTTGGGAGAAAGTGTGGGATCATAACACCTCTTTTCATAATAATACAAATAGCCGGAAGGCTACAAAATAAGTAGAAGGCCATACTCTGTGTATCTCTGCATTGCCTGTCAGAGACAGAAGGGTTTCAATCTCTTTTTCATTTCATCCTGATAGCTCTGCCTTTTATTACAGAGGGACAGGAACGTTTCCTGAGGTAAAAAGGAGAGCACATTCCCAAGATAAAGTTGGAGGTTTACAGCTATTTCCAACCGTAATGTATTATTCCGTTAAAGCAATGATCAGGTAGTGTTGGATGAATGGGAGATGTTCAGCACCATTACTGCCTGGCACATCAGTGAGGCATTATTACATTATCGCTGCTCTTTAGTAGGAGATTGGGTGTGTGACCGGGTTCTGAATACACTCATCCCGCTCTCCACGGCGTAAATTGCAGATTGGCTCATTGACTTCAATGATAAAATGTAAAAATTGCCAGTAAAGAGAACATAGACTCAGGTTACTCCTTAGCTGTTTGTCAACGGCAGATGTGACTCAGTAGGTGCAGAGCATGTTAAAGAGTCCCATCTCCCAGAAGTCAATGTCATTTATGCCTGAAAACTGCTAAAGCAATAGCTCATCCTGTCTCTGGTGTGTCATAGCACACTGCCTTTGTCTGAGATTAATTTGCTCCCGCGTTGGTCAAAAAAATTCAAAAATGGCACTTTACAGTTTTCAACAAAGAATATTTTTGAAGAAATGAACAAAAAAATAAATTGAAAATGATCTGATATCAAAAAAAAAGATCAAAAAATATCTGAAATCCGTACAGGTAATTAGAAAATTCTATGTATGTCACTAACATCTTCAGGACAATTTGATAATGGATATTTGATTAAGCAATGCGTCGACCATCATGTAGACCATTTGTTATGTGAGCTATAATGTCACCAAAAAAAAAACCTGGAAGCATCACTACTCCGCTTATTAGGTCTGGGCAGGTTATTCTGGAAATGGATACGGCTAATGTTATTTTGCACGACACTCCAGAAAAGCATTAATCCATGATAATTACCTCGGAAGGAAGCAAATAAAGACAAACTAATGGCGGGGTTGATCATCAATTTCAAACATTCGACTCAAATGCCCTACATTTTTATGCAGGAAGCGCCCGGTTGCTGTGCCTCTGCTAGCAATGCCTTTTTAAGTGTATATTATCCTGTCCTTGACTGGGAAAGTGGTAGGAGAAATCATTAAAGCAAATTAGACTATTAACATCCTAAAGAGCATTTATCTTGTGGATCAATATGCTCTCATCTTCTTTAGAGGGCCCTTTGGTGTCCTAAAACCATTATAAGACAGATTATGGTCAATTCATTACATGCAGATTCCACAATATTATTGACACAGCTGGTACCAATAATACCTCCACATGTATGTCTTGTGAAAGGAAAAAAAAATATTTTAAAACAGAAGCACATCCACTTTTTTTTGGTTTTAATTAATAAAAACGACAATGCTTCTACATCTGAATTAATTTACGATTTTACACAACCTCAAGAGAATCCAGCCGTTCGCCGAGGAGGATATTTAAAGCGTTCCTCTCAGAGAGAGAAAAAAAGAAAAAAGAGTCTCTTGGCATTGATGCACTTGTCGTAGATCAAGCAACACTTCACCATATGATTTTCCCTGCTTTGCTGACTGAGTGTGAAGTTGCCATACACGGGGAATGGATTGGATCTGCAGTCTACCGTCCCGAGACGCGAGATGCTCCAATCAACACGCAAGATGTTCAGGCATTTTATAATTGCATCACTGTTGCAGCCGCCCCGCGCGTGACGTCACGGCCGCCCTCGTCCACGTTCGCGCGCGCGCGCGCTCGCGCTCGCCAACGAGATGAAATCTTGATATAATGTTGCAGGTATCTGTTGTGCGACAAATGCGCATTCTGAGAAAGGAATAAGCGGACATCGCGTGGCCCAAGAGCACACAAATCAACGCAGCGGCCACCTTTTGACATAATGTTGATTTGATGAACATGATGCGGCACCATTATCTCCCCGAGCCTTCGTCAGCGTGCCGACCAGAAAGCGCATTGTTCGGCGCCCATAAATCTCTCCTCCTTACGTCGTGCCAATAATGGCTGGGAAATGGGTATAAAATGACGTCCCCCGCCCCCTTTCATCAGTTGTTATGCTAAAAACTATAACCTTAAAGTGACCGCTGCCGCGCACAACGCGCCGCGTGCATTTGTGGCGCGCTGAAAAGGCAAGCGGGACATCCTTCTGTTCCCCATATGGCCCCATTGTCTTGGTAATGCCGTACAATGCGCCCCCCTCCGGAGCATGCTCCCGGCCCCGCTGGTAGAGAATAAACTGTTGGTTTCACAGAGGCGAGCAGGAGGCCCGTGGACACAGAAGTGCGTAAGATGTGGGGCTGCCATGCGCGTGGCGGGTCAATTTCACCCCGCGGCCGGCGACAAGCCAGCTGAAGACACAAAAAAAAAAAAAAACCCCGGAGGGCTTCTGCACACAGCGGGATGCGTTTGAGAAGTTTTTTTTTTTTTCTCTTGGCTTGCAATCGGCCGAGCAGAACCAAAAGTGTTGAGTTCCTCGTTAACATCTTATTGTTGCCTACTGCAAAGTTGATCATTGGCCGCCCATCAAATCTTTAAATTGTTTCTTGAGCCGCGAGTAATGTCTCGCTGTCTTTTTGAAAAAAAAATTCAGATTTTTGAATTTCAGACCGGTGGTGAAGGCGCTCATGACTTTTGGGGTGATAATGATGTAAAAATGAAAAAAAAAAAACAAAAAAAAAAACTGCTACATCTACTTAAATTAATTTACAGTGTAATTTCCGATTTGTGCATTTAGACGCACCCCATCAACGATTACCGCAGCAGCCAAAAAAAGGAAAACAAATCGCAGATGTTTAAATTGACTGATTCATCAGTTGTTGACGCAGTGGCTGTGTTGCTCGAGCTTTATTCCTCGTGTTGACCGTGTGAATGTTTCCTCCACAGCTTCCATTGTTCGTCTCCTAGTAGCACCCAACCGCCGCTACTCAGTCAAATACTTGCTGAGTAGACAACATCAGCCATGTGCTAAAAAAAAAAAAGCTGAAACTTGCCAGCAGACGCGTGTTTTTGCAAACGTAAAGGGCATAGTTAGGTCGTTGCCCGTGTAATGCAAGTGCAAAAAATTGCACCAAAATCTTTTACTCATTCAACCTAATTTTTCCGTCTCCACCCTTCCAACTCTCCAAAAGATGACATTAGTGGGAGCGCTCGGCAGACACGCGCCAGGGAGTCCGTGTGGATGAAGTTGGAGGCTCTGGGAATGCAAGGGTCACCTGCTCAATGAATATGAAGGCTCCACTTATAACTTTGCCAATGACAAATAACAAGGTGTTGGTATATGAAATCCTCCGTTGTATCATTTTGTGGAGGACAAGAGACATTTTCAGCTTGGCTGCCCGCACGCTAGCCTTTGAGCTGGCCCTGGAAAAGCTGTTTGTTTGACCCTAAGGAGTGAGAATTGACAAAGCAAGCCGGGAGCATTTGTTTCATCTGCTAAGCCATAGATTGAAAATGATTTCCCAATGCTCTGTTTGAGATCCCCGCGAAAGGGGTCATCAATTATTTCCTGATATGTGACACAATATTGTACCTATTTTACTGACCACTGCTTTCTGCTTGGCCAGATCGCATCTCTTTTATCAACCCATTATTGATGGTGAGTGGGAACACCGTAAACAGACCTGTGGGTTGATGCCTGCTTCCCTCTGCCAGATTGTTGCAGCGGGACTCGGGAGGTCAATTACACAGAAACACGAGCGAGATATGAAAAATCGTAATGGCGACACTCGTATGAGTTTTTGTTAATTTTTTTTTTCTCCCCCCGCCCCCCTCGCACAAAAACTCCCATTAATAATACCTCGAGTTTTGCTTTGTCGCCTTTTAGCACCAAAATGATACCTGTTTATTCAACCCACGTACACGTACATACATCACACA
>CAAKHG010016762.1:0-10979 GCA_901007715.1 Dactylopterus volitans | reverse complement strand
CTCTGGCCCCCGACCGATCACACTGCGCGGATTTGATTTGCTAATTTTCATTGTGACTCGGTTGTAAGCGGTATAATATCAGCGCTCGTGAGCCACATTTCAAGATACCCAAGCGAAGCCTCCCGCTGCCGGAGACGATGGGGCAGGTCTCCCGGGATTAAAAGTCGTCCCGTCGTGTGGGATTCATGGGCAAGGAAGGCAATCAAAGGAGGTCAAGTAGCCACCTTTTTTTTTCCTGCCTTGCTTGTGGTCTGATTGTGAGGCAGAGAAAACAACAAGACAGGGCTGAGTAAGAGGATGCGAGGTGGCGGTGAGGGGGACGAGGGGGTGGGGGCGGATGCAGGCTGGGACCTGCTCCGGCATTAAGTTATGCCTTTGTGAGGCAGAAGCACTTGCCTGTGGCAGGTGCAGGTAGCAGACGTGACGCTGCCGAGGTGTTTCTATTGAGAAGTACCCAACCTGTCGAGCTGTCGGGACAAGTTGGAGGATTCAGTCACCACCCTGCTCCGAAAAAAAACTCGCCAGATCCGCACACGATGACTTGCACTTCTAAAGACGCGATGGAGAAACTGGAAAATCCCGGGGCTCGAACGTAAAATTATGGGATTTTTTGGCGATGCTTGTCGTGGAGGCTAATGTGGAAGATAATACATCAAAACAGCAATTAGAATTTCGAGGATTGTCCGCTTTATCTGCTCGGCGCTCCGAACGCCTTCACAGACTTCTGGAATAATGTCACATATCATCAGAGCGAGCTCCGCGGCTGTATTTAAAATTCAAAATGTTTCATTGAGAGTACTAATCCTGAAGCTAGATCATCTTAAAGGGCACATAATATCCAGGGTGCTTTACGGCTACAGGAAAGGATCTACATTTTTCCTCTAAAGAGCTCCTCGGAAATACAGCAATATTTCTTATAGCGCTTAGACCATCATTTCTGCTCGTTAAAGTCTTGATGTTCCCATCCTTCTGCCCCTGATTAAAGCGCCACACATCTCCTCTGTTTATGCCACAGAGGCACCTGTAGCTGCAGCGGCAGTGGCGGCGGCGGCGGCAGCGGCAGAGGCAGAGGCGGCACGGAGAACCACAGGCAAACATAAGCTTGCAAGTCTGGCCATGTCAGGTGGGATTCCTGTCTTCACAGAGCAACAGTAATCACCCGCACAAGAGTCAGAGTGGAGAATAAAGCAAATGAAAAGGTTTGGTGTGAAAAATGTGTCGAGGAATCTTCTGAAGAGGACGTGACTCACCGCGCGCCGCGCTCGCTCGCTCGCTCGCTCGCTCACTCAAAACGCTCTCCCGCGCGAGGAGTGGCCATGAAAGGCCCAAGGCAATCATTTTTCAGGTTCAAAGATGTTTCCGTGAAAAAAAGAAAAAAAAAAGAAAAAGGACTTATTTCTGACACACGGCACACACGGAGAGAGTGAGCGAGAAAGAGAGAGAGAGAGAGAAAGACAGAGAAAGAGAGAGAGCGAGAGAGAGAGAGAGAGAGAGAGAGAGAGAGAGAGAGAGAGCATCCTCGTATATATGGCGGTGTTTATCAGAATTCCACGTCGAGTTGGTGTGCAGTTTGATCTGAGCTATGAAATTTTAGATCCGGAGCCTGTCATGGCCTGCGCTGGGAAGAAGAAGAAGAAAAAAGAAAAAAAAAAGTGTGAGATGATAGAAATGATTTTTTTTTTTGCCCTCATGCTGGTCTGGGGGGGAAAAAAAAAAATCAAAGATCTCATCAATGCCCACCAACACAGAGTCACAGGAATTTAAATATACCTTTTAAAGCCCTCTTTAAGCCTCCTATAGCTTGGAGCATTTTATCAGCAGGTAAATTGGCAATTGAACTTACAATGACACGCCGCCATTACAATATCGCCATTCTGGGGGGGAAAAAAAAGGGGGAACGATATGGATCTTAAATATGGTGTTTTGCAGCAATTAGCGCCGCAGACACCTGAAGGCGTGGAAGCTTCCTCGCAATGAGGGCAGAGTAGGCAAAAAAAAAAAAAGATCTGCCTTCCCCTCCACTGTTTGCTCTGCCTGGATGAGCAGCAGATCCACCGGCATGGCAGTGTCAGAAGAGATTAGCGCCATGGTCCATCTCCCTGCTTCACAAAACACAATCCTCTTAAAAGCAGAGGGTGTCACTCAGTCTCCGCAGACATGTACTTGCACGGCGGACTCGCCGCACAGGGAATATACCGTCGCAGAAAGTTTCAAGTGATAATTAGCTTTCTGAAAGAGGAGCATTTGTCCAAGTATATAAAAATCTCCCGCTCACCCACCTCCCCCCTCCCCTCCGAACCCCACCGGAATGCTGCTGATGTTTGTCATTACGTAACTGCGGACAGGTATCCGCATAAATATGCAGGCTCGTCCACCTCGACTTTTCTTGAAGCGTATTGGATGTGCAGCGTTGGAAGAGGGGAGGCTGAAATCTTTGAAATAATAAATAAATTTCTCCATATTGCCTTTGGCTGTTATTTTTTTTTTCCATTCACGGCCCGAGGCGGAGAGTAAAAGGAGGCTTTTCCCAACCCATTCAGAGTTCCAATCCGTGCAACTACGAAAACAACAGGAAGTTCCTCTGTGAAGAGCCCACAGGCAGAGGTTAAGAGTTCATCCCTCCAATGACCCTCCGTACAAAAAAAAAGGTGTTCACTTATTAAACTTTACAAAGGGAAGGCGCTCGAAGCTTAACACGGACAACGCGGTGTCACACTTGCATGAAAAGATTTGAGTGGAAGATCTCCAGGCGTATTCTGAGATATCGCAAAATGTATAATACCAAAAAAAAAAAAAAATCACAAAATATTTACTCTAAGTATACATACAACGATTTCTGACTGTTCACCATTTGTAAATACATTATTTTATTGATAACTGTTAAATAAATTAAATAGTTATCTGAGAGGAAGCCATGAATCCTATTTTGTCGGGTGCTTTTTTGTAATTTTATTGGCTGTTTTGTTCATTTTATTGTTGAGTTTTGTGCATCTGTGTCATGGTCCATCTATGGACTGGGATTATTAAGCATTTAAAGGAATAAATAACTTTGTTAAATGGTAGTGATCCAGGCTATGCACCTAAAACAGCTGCTAGGAACTATACTGTTGAAACATTTGGATGGAACATTTTCTGATGGGGATGATGGCGGCTCCGTCATCCCCGTCTCGCGCCCCGAACGCCCGTCTGCACACACTCCGGGAAACCGGGCCGAGTGTGTCAGTTACAATGCAAAGCGCCTCGCAGCGACTTCTCACAATACGTCACGGCGGAAGAAGGTGCGCACGCAGCGAGAGAACAGGAGAAAGATTTCCAAAAAAAAAAAGATGAGATCCTAACGCTCGACACTCAGTCCGACCGCTAGCTGTTAGCAAACGGCTAGCATCTGCACACAACCACTGTCGGCCCACATCTTGCTGGTCACGGGCGGTAATGAGATCAGCTAGAGGAACAAAGGATCCCACAGCAGAACGAAAGGCCTTTTCACCTCAAGTTAAAACATATTTCCGTTCGCCTCTCTGCTTTTTTTTTTTTTGTCAAAATCAGTTTTTGCCCCTTCAAAATGATGTCGCACACGGACCCATTTGCAGGCCTCGGCGGAAGCGGCTGCTCTCTGGCAAAACGCCTCGGTGCTGCTTTCAAACTAAACAGTAAATGTACGATACAGCTTATGAAAAAAAGTCTTTAACTCTCGCTGCTCTATTGCGGTTTAGATTTACAGGCAAACAGCAAAGTCGCTTTTTGCGATGCAACAATTGCGGTATAAGTCCGCGGCTAAGGCTAACGTGCTCATCCTGTCTTTGGAAATCAAGCCATGAAACGCTGCGACCTGGCACGGCGCAGCGGAATTGACTTAACGCAAACGTGCGAGGACAAACGTGGGAAACTGCACGAGGCGCGCGGAGGGAGCGGATGACTCAACCGGACGCCCGGAGCAGGCGACGCGGCAGCGGAGCCGACAGCTAGCATCATTGTGTCCCCCCGTGTTTTATCGTTACTGTCGGGGCGTACAGAAATAGCGGCGGCGCTGCTTTGCATTTGCCGGACCGGGAAAGACGCTGCGGTCTCGATAACCACCGTGCTCCCCGCCTTCCTCCTGTCTTCCCCTGGACTGTGAATTACCTGACGAGGTCATCCAATCCGCCGGTGCCCTCACCTCGTGGTAATAATTCACGGAGGAGCTGAGACAACTCCAGGTTTCCCCCCCCCCTGGAGATTTTATCAGGCCATGGTGACCTGTAAGGTGGATTACCTGTCCAGGAAGGAGACACTGTTACCCTGTCGGCTTAATGTCCGCGGCGGCATTCAAAGTGTGTCAGGACGATCATGTCCGCTGCTCGCACATCGACACGCCTCATTATTACAGTGAATGAGCACATCTGCACAAACACCGACTTGTCGTTGTCCATGCTTTTTTTTTTTTCTTCTTCTTCTTCTTCCTCTGGGTTGTTTTTTTTTTTTTTAAACTTTTCTCAAGAACTGGAGAGGCGTCCGCGTTTATTTCACTTTCTTTTTTTCTTTTTTTTTTCGGAGCGTCTGAGAAAAATCAGCTGTCATTTGAGGCGAGGATGCAATAGGCTACATTTTCCCGTGGAGCGCCGTGTATCTCTCCTGAAATTGATTTGAATCACTTTCTGTACCGCAACAAGCCTCCTCTCCCCTCAGCTTTTCATCTCATAGTCTCATTGATCATCGGAGCTTCTAAGATACAGAGTGCAGGTGTGATCATCATTCTAATACATCTCCTGTGTGTGTGTGTGAGTGCGTGTGTGTGTGTGCGTGTCTGCATGTTTCATTGTGCGCAATGATGAATGCACCCTAGTGTGGTCTGGAGGTATAATTAATGAATGTTGACACAGCATCGGTGGTCATGCCTGATTTATACGAGCTCCAAACACTTAAGAAAGCTTTCTGAATGTCAGTTTCATCACTCCATGATGTCATGACGCGATGAATTTTAAAGAGCTCAACCTGGTGCCGGATCTCGCGAGCCGGCTGCAGCGGGCAGCGCAGCGACTCGCAGCATGCGAGTGCGCGTGGGTTTTTTTGCGCGTGCGGCTGTGCGTGCACGCATGTACGCGCGTTTGTGTTTGTGTTTGTGTTTGTGTTTGTGCGTGCGCAGGCGCGCGCGTGTGTGTGCATTTGGCATAATGATAGACTGACAGCCAGAGCGACAGCACCACCCCAAGCAAGCAGAAAAGCTCTGCATTCCTGGGCTGCGAGCTGTGCGTCTCAGCACAGAATGCAAGTTAAAACCTGCAGCCGGGACCCACCACCGGTTTAGTAAATACTTTTAGAGCCAGTGTTTAGACATCATAGCTCCAGGACAAGGGTGGGATTGATTTCCCAAGCGGGGATCATGTGTTGTGGCTGTCCAGTTTTATTGACGGGCACAAAGGGAAAATCGGCTTCACCTGTTCGGGAGGAACGATCCAGACTAAAACACGCTTTCTCTTTTATGGCTGCGGAGAACCTGAGTGAGGTGATGTGAGGACTTGCCGGCGTCAGAACTTTCACAGCTTTTATCTGTCACCGTGTTTCCTTAAAAGCTACCTCGCAGATCAGCGACCTCAGTCACTTGTCAGTCAGACAGCATCGACGGCAGAGATGAGTGGATGGTGCCATAGAGGGAAAAGTAGGTCAGAGACTCGCTTCATAAGTGAAATGTAAATTGCTCTGATATTCTGCTTACCAAGTCATGCTTCAACAATAACATTATCATTGCTATTATTACTATCACGCCCATTTACACTGTGCTGTGGCTACATTCGACGCAGGTACAAGGGGGAGTTTGTTTTCAGTGAGATTTTCTCGTCATCTGCTGCGGTCACCCATTGGTTTGTGGACTCCCAGTTTGGCTTGCGGGCCTTTGCCATGTTGTTTTCTTTTCTTTTCTTTTTTTCTTTTTTTTTTCAACCAGAGATGAGCATATTTTCACCCGAGGGTGCCACTGCCCCGATTCAACCAAGCGTAACCCGCTTTATTGTCTATTTGGCTCTAAATGGGACCATAATCTAAAAAAGAAATAAAATAAACATGCCGCCGCGTTGCAGATTTGAAACCAGCGAACGAGACCATGCAGCCGCTAAGGAAATGTTTACAGAGATAGCGCATCACGTGAGAAGTGGCGTCATTGTGCTGTATTCTCCTGCACGATAAGACGCCTTTTTGCAACCGCCAGTTTCGCCCCCTGCTGGCTGTAAGAGAGAATTGCATTTCTGCATTAGCCTCGTTCTTGAGACACAAGTGGCCAATTATATGGATGAATTTGTGAATCGTTTAACAAGTGAAATGATGCATGGCTGGCTGTATGAAGGACCGAATGAATGAAATAATTAATTAATTAATGAGTGAATGAACAAGGTAATCATAACTACTCTATGGCCTGCGCGTTGTCACCATCAAGGATCTCTCCTGTAGTTTGGGTGCTTCACCTATCAAAGTTCCAGCAAAGGCCTGCAACCAATTTTCAGTCAATTATCACCTTCTTCAATTCTCAAAAGTGTTGCAGTCCTATTTCGCCCAGACCGGTCACATTAGGTTGTTTCTTCCCAAAAAAAAAAAAAAAAAAAAAAAAAAAGCAACGTCTTTATTTTAGTATCAGCAGGCAAAAGGTCCAAAGACCACAACTGATACAGGATGATGCTACCAGGCTGTTAAAAGTTTGTAAGAGACTTCTAAGATTTTACTCTTTGCTTGTGACGCTTGGAGTCCTCAGGATTCTGCTGATATTTCCCCTTTTTGAATTTCATCATAAAACCCACTTTCATCATTTCTTTTCTCTTAAACTATAGTGTTTGGTGTGATTATTTAATTTAAAATGATGCTATATTCACTTGTCTTACTTTTCGTGTTTGTAACGTTGTATTATTATTATTATTATTATTATTATTATTATTATTATTATTATTATTATTATTATTATCAGTGATAATAATGGTAGATACAGTCTAAGGCGCACAAACGTGTGCAGCCATGGAAACCCTGATATACAGATTCCCCCAATTTAGCCCCTGCTAGTGGCGCCTCAATTTCCAGCACATTATGACAAAAAATTATGGATTTATTTTGCTGCTCACTCTGGCTGCATAAATCTGCATAGATCACCACCTGCCACTCAAATCTGAAACACCTGCTTCCTCTTGTGTCCACCGCCAGCTGGCTCACTGCAGCAAACCCTAAAATAGCCATAAAAAAAAAAACGGCTCAGCTATGATCTAAAGCGATGTCTTTCTCACACCGGAGCCTAAACTTTTAATCCCGTAAACGACAGCGGGAATATTTCATCCGGCCCCTTTATATTCTCTGCTTTCCTAAATATTTATCCCCTCTCCTTGAACTGTGCTCTCTCTTCCTCTCTCATTCCAGCCGTCCAGGGGTTGCTTGAGCTATGAGAGGAACTTTCCTGAACTCCCATCCAACACAATCAAACAGAAGATGTTCCCAATAATAATAATAGCCACTCCCGGCGTTTACTCAGCCGACCCACCCCCCCCCCCGACCCCTATCCTCCCTCCCCTTTGCCTTTCTTTAATTGAAACATTAATCACGCAGACTTGCAGGAGGCACTCGATACTCCCAGGCCATAAACTGGAGGGTTGGTGATTACAGGCGGACAGATCAGTGTCTCTCAGACAGGCGAGGGATGATTATGCGCGGTGGCGAACATACAGGGAGGAGGATCCACTCCACCTACAGGATTCGTCCGGACATGACAGAGCGCGTCGCCGTTCCGGGCCGCATCAGCTCATCCCGGCGTGCTCGGCGGGATCCTTTCAACTTGACTTGATAACAAGCCCGCTCGGCTCCTCTGGCCCGTCGCCGCTCGCGTCTGTCTGCCCGCGCTGCCTCCTCTCGTTGCGATTCACTGTCATTTTTGCAACACTTCTGCTGGCTCCGGCAGCGCGCAAATCTGTCGCCGTTCCCAGCGGTTCGTTTGGCAACTTTTTTCGCATCCTTCACGGCCTGCGGACGGAGATCGGGGTCGCTTGTCTCTCTCGGAACACAGATTCCTCAGCCGGGCTTCTCTTGTTCCAGACTATTTGCGCAGCCCTCAGTTTTTTGACTTCATCAATCTGTGGTGGAGGAAAAGCGGAGTTGTGTTGCTTTTGAGCCGGGCCACAAAAAATAAAAAGAAAGGGCCCGCAGCCAGAGGGTCGCATTGGATGATTATCATCAGTGTAGCATCACCACATACGCATCATTTTAATTCCGCAGCTGGTTGAGGTGAAACTAATTTGAACTAAATTATAAAACAACACGTTAATCGATGCTTACGCGCCCTATTTAAATGATTCATATTCCGCATCCTTCAAAGTTACCGGCTCACCTGTCAGATTAGCGCGCAGCAGAAAAAGTACAAAAGTTCCCGGGGAGTTCAAAAATTGATTAACGCCGTCCTGAAAATGGATAACTGAATAAAACATAAGAATACATTAATTACATATTGCCTTTAATACTTCAATAAGCATCAAATCATTTTAATTAATTAAACTTAATTTATAATTCTATCAGCAATTTTCCTATATCTATTTTGCAACAGTTTTAATTCCTCAATTGCACTCAAGTAGAGACCTCTCCAAAACTGTTTAATAATGAAATCAAGGATAAAGATAATAGTCCTTTTTTTTTTTTTTACAGGCATAAATAATAATAACAATAATAACATTTCAGGGACCTGACAGTTTCAGGTCCCTGATATTGAACATGCTGATTCACTTTCACGTTGTTGAGGTTTATTTTATTTTCCCTCCTTGCATTTGATATAGCACACACACACACACCATATGCATAAGCAGCACACACCGGAGCAGTGGGTCACCATTGTTAAGGCGCATTGTTGCCAGGAAGCATTTAGGTGCCTTGCTAAGGGGTACTTCAGCCCAGCTGACACAATTTCCTGCCGATAAACGGGAGGAAACCGGCAACCTTTCAGTTCCAACGTCTAGCCACAGTCACTCACTCACTGCAGCAGAGCCATGTTGCAGTAGAAGGGGTCCAAAGGCTCTATATGTCACTTTTCTGGCATGAGCATCTAGTTGCGCTACGCGTGAAATCACGTCTGCCTGGAACGACGCAGGCCGACGCCCGCGGCACTTCAGACTGAATGCAACGCATTTCATGGCGGCGTTTATGGACGAGTGTCATTTGAGTCAAATGGCAATGCATTGAGTGGCCTCTCAGAGGGGCCGCTTTTGCGCAAAACAAGTTTAACAATGTGACCGAAACAGTAATTTAGTGGCGCCGGCACTAAAGATCTTTGATCAAACCGAAAATGGAGAATTGCTGTAATGAGGCCCCCTTTTAAAACGCTAAGCGGCGGTTTGAATAAATGAAATGAAGTGATTAGTGTGACTTTGTTCTGCGCCCATTTCTAAAGCTAACGGAGAGGCGGCAATAAAACGCCTAATGCAGAGAGGGAACACTTTGCATTATAACTATAGCAACCGCAGGGCTATAGATGTTCATCATGTTGCCCGTTGCCAACTGCGGCCGTCTATCATGACTCAAAGGGGCCAGCGTGGGAGTGGAAGGTGGCCGCTGCACCTGATGAAATGAGGGCTTGTTGCCACCAGCTGGAGCAGAGCTGCAGTGCATCATCACCTGCAGCGAGCACCTGGGCCAAAACAGGCAGGTGTGTTCATTCATACTAATGTTTATGCTCAAACACACGCACACACACGCTCACACACACATTCCGGCTGGCCAGAGCAACATTTCAGTGGAGAAATTAACATGGGGAAATGCCTCCCCGCGCCCCTCACGCGAACACACAAACTTCTGTAGAGGTTGCTTGTTATAAACAAAGCCTTTTATTTGGGCGGCGACCCCGCGCGATGCCGGCGATAGCGTTCCGCACGGAACCTGGCAGACGTTCCGCACCGCGGAAAATATCTGGGCGCGTAGCGTCTGCGAGGCAGGCAGTGATTCACGCGGCTGCACGGCGATGACAACGATACCAGGCGGAGGTGGATTAGCACGGGGTGGGGGGGAGGCGGGGCCGCCGAGCGGAAAGCGAATCTCCAAAGATCAATGGCGTGTGAAACAATGGCGCCGCAAAGTGAATGTAACAAGTGGCTCTGAATCAGATTCCAGTTTGTACAGGAAGACGTGGAGAACCAGGAAGGACACTGCCCCTGCTCTTCCTCTGCTACATCAAAAAAATTGCCAGCCTGCAGGCACCAGATGCTGCCCGGCCGTCCGGGATCCTGTTTTCACTCGTTTTCTGTTCCACATTTTGCTGCTTCCAAAAAGGAGAAGTTGTAAGAAAAAACAAACAAAAAAAAACTCATAACAAAACAAACAAACAAACCATGAGCTCTTTGCAACCCATGTGACTGTCAAGGAGCATATCATTTCATAAGCATGGGGTTTAATTTTAGAGGCACATATGACCGAGTTGGATAACTAATAGCTAATCACACTATAGGCTCTTTAAAATATGAGGCGGGGAGGACGGGTTGCTGTAGGAGGAAGTGGCTGTGATGATTCACTGCGCTAACCTCTGGATGTATGTCACGTTACCAACGTGATTCATAAGTCACTTGATATTACAGAAACTGCACATGAAAACTTTTCAGCTGATGTCATGAATGCTACTGGCGAGCGGAAACACGGATTTTATGTAAATTGAGTGATACCTGGAGAAACCGCAGGAGCACAGAGGCGGCTCGGCCAGCAGCGTAAGCGATGGAACAGAAACGGGGAGAGCACCATGTAACGTAGTATCTGCATTCAATCTTCATCTTCCTCCTTGTTAGAGAATCGCTGGTGAGCTGCGCTGCTGCTAGCTCAGAGGCTGAACTTCCAGCTGGAAATGTTCTATTGGGCTTTGGGCCGATTTCCTATAATCTTTGCTTATTAAAAGCAGAACCCTCCTGCTTTATTCACATGCTCTGTGCAACAGAATACCATAAATCCTTGTAAAAGACAGAATGTGTGAGAGGGTGGGGGGGGGGGGGGGGGGGGAGGGCCCGGAA
>CAAKHG010016756.1:0-15092 GCA_901007715.1 Dactylopterus volitans | reverse complement strand
ATGAGGAGCTGACTATTGGAGCAGGTCAGTCCACGCAATTAATGGAATCGCGATAGGAAGTGAATTGCTCCCAATTAAAAGTCCATCGAACACAATCTTGCAGAGGTGGCGTGGTACCTTGGAAAGATGAGCAATAGTCTAGGTGATTTCATCAAGACAATGACCCCAGTCTATGCAGTAAACTCTCAACGTGTTTAGCTTAAAAAGTTGTTCATTAGCATAACAGATAATTACTAACAAATTGGCCACTACTGAGGGTAAGGTCCCTCCTCGTTTGGCTGGTATTACAGTGCTACTAAACATCATTAGGCTTAGTTGCAGTGTAAATTGGCTCGTGCATGGTTGTTGTGCATCGACCTTCACCTTTTAAACCAGCCTCAAGTTTTCAGCTTTACTTCAGTTACGATCTGTAATTTACCCGTGAGCAACAGAAACTGTGATGACTGAAACCTCGCTGGCATTCTTTAACAAGGAACACAGTACAACAAACATCTAATAGCTGAATCAAACAGAAAATACCACAGAGGAAAATGGAAGCGTTTATCTTTGCTGGCACAATTTAGAGCTTATAGAATGATTCTGTGTCATCACTTGACTTCGAGACTACAGGCAGAATGAATGAGTCAGTGACTGAAGGAAAATATTTGAGTTCACTCTATTGTAGTCCTGATGTGCATAGTTACTTGTTAGAGATATGAGTTAAAAGACTGCATAAATTAAATATTACAGAGGACACATACACATATTATGTGATCCGACCCTCCAAGTATCTAAATATACATAATTAAAAGACCTTTTCTTGATGGAACAAAAATTCCTTTTATATCTATCTTGTGGCACTACCTGTATTATTTCTATAAATGGTTAAATAAATCCTTAATCCTTTCCCAGCAACAGGAGATTATCATAAATTGTGCCAAGTGGGTAGTTGTATGGGACTTAAAGCAATATAAACAATGTTGCAGCAATGTTTAGGCACTGCTGTGAGGCCCAAAGGACAACCCAAAAGTAGGGCAAAAGATGACAGCCCATAATATGAAGACAATTAAGTGCAAAATAAACGTGATGGCCTGGATTCAGGATTTGGCTGTTTCAGGTGATAAACCATCTGAAGAGTCTGTCTCTCCCACTACCCATGGCTCAACAACAAAACAGCTGATTAGCTTTATACCTCAGCAATAGGCTTCTTCTGAGCTGATGTGACAGTGACAAGACCACAAATGAAGAAATGCTAACAGCTAAGAATAGTCAAGGTGCTGCAGCACAGCAATGGGCGCTCCTGAAGAGCAGTTGGAGAATGTAAAAGAGGCATATTTCAACTCAGGCCAAAATTCCACTATATGGGTGCTTTTAATAACTGCAGTGGCCACTTTGATGCACACTATATGTCAGAGATATCTTTTGGAATAAAACTGACATAGACAAGTTGTTTTAAATACTGCTTAAAGCAACTTCCCCCGAGAGAGGAAACTGCAATAACTACTGATCTAATTTCAAATTAGGATTCAGGTTCACATGTTTCTATTTGTTTAGAAAACAAATGGTACAGCATTCTCTCTCATTCTGCCAAAGGTAATCTTAAATTGGGGAGTAGTGTGCGGACTGGATACTTTTTGTTTGATCACACTGTAACCAACATTATAATTAATTTGTCACCAAGTATGTTCAAATAAGTGAGCATAAATTTACATGTGTAGCTCTCTTATAGGCTTATTCCCTCAGCGTTCAGCTGACCTGCCTGCAAACAGAGGGCAGTTGCACACAAGGCCCTTGAATTGGGCAGTGGGTTGTAGGATGCCAGACTGTGCTGACAGATGGGTTGAAATTGTACATAGTGTGCGGATTGGTTGTGTAAATTGCGTTACAGCGACAATCTGGTAATTTGGGCAACATCAGACGAACATACATAGTTTCCCAAGAGAAACAACAAAATGGGAGAGTGCTGGCAGATGGCCTTGAAATACAACAGGGACCTGCTGGCTGGCTTAAATGTATCAAAGACAGCTTGCTCTTTCTTTGTTGTGTCATACAGACTCTTCTGAGGTAAATGCTGACTTTGCATGATATACCATTATGGACTTACTGTGGTTTAAGTTATTGCATGTATGTGTTTCAGCTTGTGTGCATGTATAGTGGTACTTACTTGCAGACCGATGGGTCCAGGAGGTCCAGGGAAACCTCTGGCACCTTCATCTCCCTTCTGTCCAAACATACCCTGCTGACCTCTGGGACCAGGCTCTCCATCAGCTCCCTGAAAAACAGCAGAAGCACACCTTCACCATGACCCTCTGCTCAGATGTAACATCTTCACATGTTCATGCTACACTTATATGTATATTTGCTAATATATCCACTTATAAGAATGAAGCACATAAGGATGTTATCTTCATCTTCTATCAAGAAGGTTTGTGTCGATAGACACAGTTACATCCACACAAGATATATCAGTCATACTTACAGCAGGACCCGGGGCACCTATGGGACCTTGGAGACCAGCTGGTCCAGGAGGACCCTGAACATAAACAACAAAAGTTTGCAACATGGACATGTCAAAATTGTCACACATATAAAAGCATTCATGTTTGGCATGATAATACCCAGATAACTCTATTGTGTGACCGTGAGACTGATTAGTGTTCTTCTGTAAGCAGGAGTATAAGGAAGCTTGCAACATCACCACATTGCCGTCAACAATGGATGTATCCTCAATATAGACACACCTGTTCTCCCTTGTCTGCTTTGCTTCCTTTCTGACCAGGCTCTCCAACCTCTCCCTGGGAAAGACAAACAAAACATTCAGTCAACTCAAATCAACTTTGCTTCTGCTCTTGAATGTCACCAACTTGTGAAAAAAACCCAATATAAACTCTTAACTGAAGACAAACAATCACCATCTGTGGCTATAACATTAACACGTCACTGTATGAATTCCCAAATATGGAGATGTATGTTTGTAAGTGTCTTCAATCCACTGCAGTAATCTAGCAGTTCTGAAACTCAGTGAAATGTCTGATGTGACCTGAAGGAGTGCAATGATTGCAGGAGATGGAACAAGCACTAGTGTATCTTTTTAATATCTGCTCAGATTTTGTTTTCTGGCACGTTTAGTAATGAAGATGGATAGGCAACAGTGACTGGATGCAGATAGCCTGACTGTGAACACAGAGATTAAGATTGATTGGCAATCTGGTTTGATCCTTAAATGTATCCCAGTTTAGGAACAGAGAGGGAGATGTAACTTGGAATCAGAATCAGATGCAGGGTGGTAATGTATTTGACCAACCTTGTCACCATCCTCTCCTGGTGGACCTTGGGGTCCTGCAGGCCCGGGCAGACCAACAGGTCCCTGGACACCATCGCGACCAGCTGGACCTTGGGGCCCTTTCTCACCCTTAACAAATAGACATATGTTTAAATTGTATTTGAGAGACTAGAAACAGCAATACCCAAGGTCAATTGAAGGAAAATAAACTGTTTTGCAATGCCACATTCGAGGAGAAATATACTTACAGGTGCTCCCTTCTCTCCAGCAGGACCTGGAGGACCTTGTGGGCCGGGTCTACCAGACAGACCAATTGGACCAGCTGGACCAGCTGAGCCTCTCTCACCAGGAGAACCCTGTATATGTGTGTGCAGAGCAAAACACAACTGAGTCCCGCTGTTAATGGATTAAATCATAAATGGCACTCACACCTACATACACATACCCTTTGTATAAGTAAAACTGAGAAAACAGCAAGAGCAACACACAGTAAAAGGGCGCTTTTAAGCTCTAATAAAGCAGCGCTACGCCTTGAAAGCGCCCGACATTATCTGGTGTCGGGGCGCTGACGTCTTGGGGGCTCTCTGAGCTCTGAGCAGCTCACTCCTGCTCCAGGAAATGTATTTGCAAGAGGGCAGGCTGTGGCTGCCTTGCATCAGTACTCAAATAGAGGAACTCACCTTAATCCATAAAGGATGATGGTGAATGACACTCAGTGCTTTCAATTTCTGCTGCACTGAATTCGCTATGTAGCTGCATACACATTAACTTTATGTTCCCACAGATAAATGGCCTTGGTGAAAAATTCAGAATGGACACGATGCAAAATACGATATCTTGAGACTGTAAAATCGAAATCATAGCTGATCGAATGTTGTTTTACTGGTACATAATTGTCTTCTGCATTTTGCATGAAAACACCCTCCTTCATATACTCACAATAATTATACTTATACTACAGTACTACTGCTACAGTATAAATGCCAACCAGTAACCATGTTATTTTTTTAACTATGTAATGGGAAGCAAGTGACACCGGCATAAACCTGCCTGGTGCTCATTATTCTCATTGCTGCAAAAACATGGAAGATAGTGAGGGAGACATGGAAGATGATTAATATATGATATCATTATTAATTTGCAGGCCCCACTTCAGATTCAAGTGTTGAATGCTTTCTTACACATTCTTTCAGTCTACAATTTTGCATGCATGGTGATATACTTGACCAGTAACTGTTTCAGGTTTATTAATCAGGTAAAATATCTGGTGGTAATCACTGTGGGGTGACCACGCTGCAGCTCCAACTTTCTTAATCAATATGTTCACACCATCGCAGGACATGAACACTAAGAGAATATCCAGTGGGCAATATCTTTAACAGCTTGATTTTTTTGTTTTTGTTTTACTGTGTAAAATACATATTTGGAAGAAAAAACAAATCTGGTCATCTGGAATTTGACAAAAACTGTTATATCAGCAGCCGATGACTTCATCTTAACTCTACCACAAGCTCTATTGGAACGTCACATGCCTGTATCACGGTCTGAGACATATGGATGCAATAAAGTACTGAGATGGAACCTCGAGGATGACTTGATGCTTCCTTGGCTGCATGCTTGTGCCGTGTGTGTATTGGTTTGTCTGCATGCCAGGAGGCAATGGAGCAAACAGTTCTGATACCTCGCCACTCTAGTGCTTGATTGCTCTGATGACAAATCTCTGTGTTCAGTGGGACGAGATGACATCTGCTGGTGCTTTCATTGGAAAATTAATAAATAAAACACTGATGACGTGACCGTGGTGGCTTAATGACTTTATCCCCATTTCACATGTGCTTAGTTCCCTCAGTGCAGTTGTACTCATGTGTTTGTCACCCCCACCAGTTCAAATTCTCTCCTCTGACTTTGTGGCTACAGTTGTGTCCTTGACCAAGCCACTCAACTCTGCTTTATCCAGGAATGCATTGCATTTGCCCAGCTGACTTACGACCTACCTGCTCATCAAAATCCTGCCATGGGCAAGAAATGATTCAGATGTATAAGGGAATGACTTTCTCTCATGACAGAGACTGTTTCCTAAAACAGATGCCAAAATGAAGGCAAATGTCAAGATGCACTGACAGTCAGCATGAAACATTGCTGCCGTTTTAAAGCTTTTCCTGTCCAAATGATGCAGATGCCTTCTAGTGCTTGCCGTTAGCACAGTAAATGTACTACACACTCCTCCACAGTAATTACAAAAATTAAATAGAATAACAAACATATCCAACTGTGAGAGGAGGGCAACCAATGGGATAAGCTGAGGCTTTCCACGCTGAAAACGTTGTACTTACAACAGGACCTGGTGGACCCTGGGGCCCCTCACCCCCCTTCAGACCTGCTGGACCCTGAGGAGAAGAAACAAAGGTGTGAGTACTTTGTTGACTTGACTTTTAACACGGCGCAAATTTACAATTGCCGCTGCATTTTATGTACAGCCCTGCATTTTAACACCTCCATTTTGCCAATCCAGGCAACTCTGTGTCTTTTTACTAGTTGTTCTTTTCAGCCGCCTACTAAAAATGCGATTCAACCTCAAGAACAATGTTCGAAGAAATATCACCGTTGCTGGCATTTTTGTCTGAGTGGAGCATCAGCATGAATCCAAGGCTGTGCAGTATATGAGATAAACCCAACATTAATAATAAGCAACCACATAAATCCCTTCATAATCATACTCTCGTGGATTCTGAGGCTGTGGTGTGATGGGGCGTTTTGAATTGTTTTGCACAGGTGACACACACGTCTGTGCGTATGCGAATGTGCCTACCGACAATGTTTCCCCTGCACTTGTTGGTTTGTGATTCACATGCAGAGGTGTTTAAAATATGTTGCATGCAATTTGTGTGTGCGCGCGTGTGTGTGCAGCTCCCTAGTGGGCCACAAAAGAGCACATGGCAGGATGGGTAATGAGTCTCTGCTGGGTCTGGCTGTGTGCTGAAGTAAATTACAATGGCAGAAAACAATCAGTGGCGCTGTTCGCCTGCAGAGTCTGACTGACCTTGGAGATTCAGGCAGCACAACACTTCCTCTCCCAACAGTGTATCCATTTCCAGCCCCCATACTCTAATTGCCAACATTTCCTGCTCAATAATTTATTTAGTAAGGATTGCAGACACAATGGTAACTTTGCTCTCACCGACATATGACAAAAACAAAGCCATTGAGTTAAATCGTGATTCTACAAATGGATCCCTGACCAACAATTCCCTACTTCTATAACAGTGGACCGTGACACATAGCAGCGGTTACAGCTGGGGTGTCTGTAGCAGCGGCACGATGCAGAGGCACGCCCGCTCATTTGTAAGATGTCGCTTTATATTTCCTCGCCATCGAATTGATAGCATGGAGTGAATTCCAAGGTTGGTCTCTAGTGAAGTGAGTAGCTCTTAGATGGACACTGGTTCATTTATTATATAGCAATGTTCTGTCACTTTCTACTTGCAAGCACATGTAAAGGGAAGCCATGATGGATTGGTGTAAGTGGATTGGAGCTCTTACCGTAGCACCAGGTAGACCTCTTTCTCCAGGAAAGCCTCGGAGGCCAGGGGGGCCGTCTTTACCGGTCGACCCCTGTGGTCCAGGGTCTCCCTAAACACACAATCATATTATAATTAATATTATGTTGTATTAATAAAACAGTCATTTTGCTACACATGCACATTTCTTTCAGACAACCATACATGAGCACAGTTTTCACTAGAGAGTCTTATCTGGCAATCACCTTCCAACAGTACTCTGGCCAGATACACATTTGTCCCATACACCTCCAATTTATTGATATAAGATATTGATTTGAGAGATCTGGACTTGGAATGCTGGAACAGCTGTTCAGTTATTCCGGTTTAAAAACAAGACAATAAGGCCAGCTTGAGATGCGTTAGTTCAATCAGCTGTCGGGGGAGTTGATGGGTGACTATATGAAATGGATATCTTCCAAAAAAAAGAAACCATTTGAACCCTGAAGACAGTGAGTGACATCTGTAAACAATGCCAAACAAGCAAAGTAAAATGGACATACTGAACATACTGGAAATGCAAGTCCAATTCATCAAGCAGCTGACTGTGCAGATTAACGAGCAAAATGATAATGAGGTTTGTAGTATTTATATGTGAGGATCTTTTGTATTAAGAGCTTTACTTAACCCCTTTCAAATTATTTACTACTTTATACGATATGTTGAACCACTGCTTACCAATCATACATTTACAACCTCTTACGTTCCTTTTTACTTTCTTTAAGTACAAAATAAACTTGATTTTCTACATCTCTCTTCACACGGTGCCTGATTCTCCTCTTAATTCACAATTGATTTTTCCACATTCTCAACTTTTAATGTCACTTGATTTGTTGTGCGGTGTTAAATTGGTTTTTACCCTCAGTTTGAAGGTGAAAAGCACATGACAGCTAAATCGTGTACTTAAAAGCTGCACTCCGCTGAGACATAGCCCTTTTAAATTACAGTTTAGTTTTACTTCAAGATGCTAAACGTCCATGCTTTCTAAGCCCTCTGGTGACATGTTTTCATGCAGGTAGGTTTTAGTCGATGTCTGTTTAAACAAAGTCAACAGCTAGCAAACAGATAAGGAAAAGCCCCACATTTCTAAAAAGATGAATATAAATTGCAAAACAAATGACAAGCAAATATTGTGATATTGTGGAATGATGGCTTTTTAAATTCCACCAGGAAAAGAACTATGCATATTTTGAAGCTGGCATCCATCTTAATGGGCCATTAGTTGCAATTAGTTTGAAGCATGTATATTTTCGCTGCATTCATTAGCGCTGTCACCAAATCATCAATACACGAGGCTAACTCTCATCAAAATGGATGCAGTGCTGCTTTCCAGAAAATTTGTCTGATCCTCTAGACTGTGACTATTTTCCGGACAAATTTTGAGTAGATTAGAGATATTATATACGATTACATTAAGAGATAACACACAAAAGGATGCTTATGTCCGAGCACCAATAATATGGACGGAGAGTGTTTCGAACTGTAAAGAGCGCACAGAGCTCTTGCTACAAGGACATTAAGAGTGTGCTGGCAAAAATTCACTGAGCCTTTGCACTCCCCCGCCCCAACCTCCTCCTGAACCCTAACATCGAACTTCAAGTTCCTTTGTATTCTATCAAGTTAGAAAAGAGTTACGACAATGATTGCAGGGCAACCTCATTTAATTCTTAGTCCATTTTGTACATGACATCTATAAAACAAGGTCATTGTACTTCAAAAAAGTTACTTCTGGCTTGATTCTCTTTTCTTTTTGTATTGGCAGGCTGACTTTATCTGCAAACAGGGAGGCACAGAAGAGTGGGCTTGAGAGGTATAAGAGGATTTGGGCTCTGCTGCCAAGACCTCCACAGAGTGTCCCTGGCATACTGATGCACAGGCCTGAGCAGAGCGAGGAGGGAAGCAGGGCTGTGAACGGCGTCGGGTTCGCCGACTTGATTAAACTGTCTGCTTAGGAAAGACAGGGAGAAAATGAAAGCAGAGGTCTGGGGGTTGGGAGGATGGTTTGGGGTGGGGGCGGGGGCAGGTGGATGCTGGCTAGTGGTCATGAGGTTGGTTTGTGGCAGTCTATACTTCTACAAAATGGCCATCCCTAATGGGCACTAAATTGCTGGCCGGATAGTGCCCAGGAGGGAATTTGGCAAGATGCTGGCGGCTACTGTATCTTCAACTGTCACTTGTAGGAGTCTGGTGGAGTGCAGAGAGTAACGGTGAGCCTTGGTTTGGTTTGGTGCTTGTTTAGCAGCTGGGTTTATTGCCATAGGTTTATTTCTGTGTTCTAAGTTTTATTTCAAACAGCATTCCATGCCCTTCAGAAACATAAGTGCTTGTGAATTCAGCTGGGTCAATCTGCAAAATGAAATCAGATATGAAAACTGCAACTGTATAAGTCTGAATTCCAGCCGATCGCTACACTGCTGATCTCTCCACTAATTCTGTGCATTTTCCCTTCACTGACACTAATACAAATACAGCCAATGAGAAAAGCTTGGCCGCTCTGTTGAGCCAATGTAAAACAGAAGGAGAGAGAGTGAGCTATCAAGCCATATCTAGCATGTTTTTCTAACATGTTGTGTGAGAATACTTGTGAGGAACAGTCCTCTAGCCCTGTAACTACAGTACTTCCTTGTCTTTAGCGTAGTATAGTAGATACAAAACTGTGACCCAGACTGAGAAACCCATTTAACTGCCGTGTTTACCTTCGCTCCCTCTTTGCCAGCAGCCCCTGGAAGACCCTGCTCTCCAGGTGGGCCAGGAGGTCCGGGGTGGCCTCTCTCACCAACGGGGCCAGTTTCTCCAGTGGGTCCCTAAGATGTCATTACAGGTTTGAATATTATTTTCAGTGCAACGTAGAAAACTACAAGAGCAAATAGCTTAGATCGATTCATAATTTCCTCCACTGGTTCTATGTAAATCTCCTCATTTGATTCAACATTTTCTGTTGGAAAAATTAGTGTCTTCATGAGGAAAAATAAACAGGTCAGTCACATTTTATTTTACAGCTAGAAATAATAATCAAACTGCACTTTTACAAAAGTGTTTCATTTTTTAAATTTGATAATATACAGAATTAGTAATTGAGAAAGATGGACCTCAAGGTTTGGCTATAAGATATAAGGGTGGGCTGAAACTTCTTCCAGTCCACTATCCACCCTACAACTGATAATAATTATTACCATTATGATTATTATTAATATTACTACGATCATGATAAGGTCTTAAGTGTTCAATGAAAAATATCAAAGTTAATCTATTTTTAATAATCATTTGTCTTACCTGGGGCCCAACAACACCTCCCGGGCCTGGTGGACCAGTTTTACCTTGGAATCCCTGTAAGAAGAATACAGAGTAATTTTAAAATGACTTAAACAACACTGCAAAGTAAAGAAACCACAGTGATTTTTCACTGAATCACTGAAGGTATTTTAGATGATAAGCAATGATGTCCTTGATTTATGAACAAGGGGTGTTCAAATTGTATTTGCAGTCAAGCAGTTATCCTTGCATTCTGTTGGAATAGAGTTCTGATTAAGTGTCAGTAAATGTATCTTTCTGTCAGACCGAATGAATTCCCATAATAGAATGTATTAAAAAAATACTACAGTATTTATCTCCTTGGTACTTTGAATGCAAAGCAGATGAAGCACAGTCGAGAATCACAAAGAAGTTATACAGACAAAAGTCTCTTTAGAATCGTTCTGGGAGCATACACGCTGACTACTGCTGATTTCTTTTCAGTTTAATTCATGCATTGTCTGACTGGTATTTTAATCCCAACTCTATAACTGTAAGCAAATTTCAGATTCTACTTTGGAGATCGTATATTTGAGTTTCACAAATAATCCATATAAAACTTCAGGCTGTTTGTGCCAAGCAATATCAGGCATCAAGGCCGTCACCTGCCCAGCATTAAACAAGTTAAATGGCCAGAGTACATTAAACTGCTTAAATCTGTTGCCAAGAAGCTCAATTTCAGTCGGATGATAATGGTGCTGAATATATAATTAGACATCTGGAGCCTATCACATTACCCATAACTTCATAAATACGGTGTGTTTAGAAGTTTTCTTGCTACCTAAAAGTTTGGAGTTTCTGTATCTTTAAACATAAGAATAAAATCAACATTTCCTGATCGCACTATTTAAGTGAACCATTGCCAGAACTACACCAGGCATTTTACAGCACTTTCTTGACTTCAGAGAGATTTGAATGTAAAAGGGGGAAAAAAAAGAGGAAGCTCCAAGAACTCCCACACACAATGTTCTCTGGGGGACTAACAACCAATTTGTTGCGGTAAACATGCTGCAAAAGTCCACATTCACAGTCAGTGGCTGATTTGCATTGCAGCACTCTCAGTGGATCTACTTAAGCTAATTCAAACAGCAAAGCAGGGCAAGCCAAAAAAAAAGAGAAAAAAAAGAGGGTAAGTTGAACATTTCAAGCATTGATTCCAAAAAATGCAGCCGAAATCACACTGACGTCTGTCTTGTGGGAGAGGAACAATCCATTCTCCATCGGCTTGAGTCCTCTTCTAAGCACTCTATTATTTCTCAAATATTGACACAATGTGATAGTGAGAAGTCAGCTATTAAGTGAAGCAATAAGTAAGAGTTTGAAGATAAACAACGACTGGTATCATTATCACAATTAAATCGGGAAATACTGGAGTGTCTAAATGTGTTTAAAACTTAATGGCATGAGTGAAGTCAGTGCTGAGTCAATGCTGAGAAAAAAAAACAAAAAACTAGCATACAGTAAACCAAACACTCCAAGGGGAAAATGTTGGATTCAACCTTACGTTGACAATTCTGATTTCCATTTAACCTTTGAATCCCTCTGTCATCAAGCTGCATTCATAAAAAAAAAAAAAAAAGTGATTTTAACTCATTTTGACTAATTTACAACTGACTACCCTACAATGTAAAAAGTTCAATCCAAGTTCTTGGGAAGCTGACCCTGGCTGTCTGATATGACTAACTCCAGGCCTATTGATCACAATGTGCTGTGATTTATACTGATGTATTATTCAGCGGAAACCCTCCGGCAACGCTGTTATAGCATCAGGCTTGACTCGGAAACAGACTCAAATCTTTATTTGCACTTCCTCAGATGCAACTTGCTGCGCGCCCATGAGCATGTTTATTGCTGTGATCAATTCTCGTATTGGATGCTTGTGGACCATGTTCATCAGAGCATAAATCTACAGCCATAAACACCTTAATGAAGACTCTATCGTTGTCGCTTGAATAGCAGCAAAGGTTGGGAAGCACTGGTGTGTGGTGTATTAGGTTATCTATAGGAAGGAGGCAGGCGGAAAGGGAAGCTTTAATGACAGAGGCGATGATGTGTCAAGCTTTTAGTGGAATTTATTGCCCTCTGAGCCTCGTCAAACCAGCATGCACTCATGCATACCAAGTACGGAGGAATCGAAGTTGAGAGCAGGGGATTGCAAACAAATGTGATCAAGTCAAACTTTGCTGTCTCGTTTTATTGTTAGATAAATCTTATGCACCTTGGGAGGCTGCATGTATAATGTGTACGGAGATAGTACAGCCATTTCTCATTATACTATGAGCTTTATTGTGGAAAAACAACAAAACAATCATCCCTTCGAAGAAAGAAAAACACATTCAATGTCGACTGCTGGTTTAGTGGTTGCATCTAAATTATTATTACTCAAGTATTTTGGAGCCGGCAGAACTACAAAAGGAGACTTTGGATTTTTATTTTACTACCTTATCACGTTATTATTTTTGCATTACTTATCTCTGGGTTTTCATTCTTATTTTATTTTATAACGCTCTTAACTCGTTCTTCTTCTTACTGTTATAATGTTCATTATTATTGTAACTGAACATCCACATGCTCAGCATCATTTCAAAGGATATTTTCCAGATCACAAATAGATTACAATAGATACACAAATATCTGTCCCGCAAACAAGAGACAATTTGAGGAATTCGGGCTATTAAGTTCTAGCTGGTGATGTGTTGTTGCATGGCTGTGAGTACGTAGACCAAAATTAAAAAGATGTTTCATACTGTCCTGCTTATGCTTATTTGTTGTGGTATTTGCACCAAATTAACCATAACATTACTTGAAATTTAGCATATTCATCCAATACAAAATCCCAAATAAACATGTTTCCATGCTGGTCAGTAAGAGAGAGGCTGATAGTGGCCGGAGCCACGCTGTTAACTGATCAAACAAACAGGATATTACATCGCTGGTACTCACTGTCTCTCCACGCTGGCCAGGGTGTCCAGGCAGCCCGTCCTTTCCAGGTGGTCCCTGTGAGAAGGAAAGCAAGATAAAGCCTCACTAGACAGCCCAGCACATTCATCATCATCTGGTTCATATCTAAATGGATTAATACAATCCACTTAGCTTTTTTGCGGGACCGAAGGTTTATTTTTATAAGCTATGGGATTCTGTTATTGCAGTATTGTGTAAATGCTTTGTGGTCACTATATAATGCAGTTTTCAGACTGGCAGTGTGATAATTAGGCTACTGGATCACTAATGAAAAAATAACAGGCACTATATTTTTGCTGAAAGGAACAACACAAGGGCTGACAGCCAGCTATGAATGTAACCTGAATCAATAGGTGAAAATTACCACTTGTCTCCCGCTTCGACCGGGAGTGATGAAATGGGTTCTGCTTCAATGAGAGTTAGACTAATGACCACTGAATGGAATTAGGGATATTTCTATGTATTACTGCGCCACATGAACCACTCCAGTAGAATCCATGGTGACTTATGCTTACACACTGGCCTAATTTACTTTTTTGATGGTAAAAAGAGGGAAGAGCTTGATGACTCAGCCTTATTGTACAAGGTTTTTCATGAGGTAGTGAGCAGCATCTGGTAGCATGTAAGGAGAAATACTCACAGGTGGGCCCTTTGGTCCGGGGAAGCCCACTGGTCCCTGGGGTCCTTGAGGTCCCTGCAAAAAAACAAACACACAGTTTTGAAACTGAAATATGGGAGGTGGCTTCACTGCATTAACATTACACACAGACCAAACATAACAAGTAAGCAAGGTTATGGGTAAAAGGGTCTCGGTAAATACTGAAAAATCATCCGTGACCAACCTGTAACCATAGCAACATCATTAGGCCCAGCTGTTGAAGCTTCATTATGGACTGAGCTGATTAAGCAGCTTGATAAACTAGTGATGGAAGGAAAACACGCCAATAGCTGAATTTTAACATGTTTTTAATCTATTTGGAGAATTCAACAACTGTGATGAACGGAAGAGGAAAATAAATAGAGAGGAAATGAAAGAAAAAAGTTAAAAGCAGCTCAAGGAAGTTACGCCTGAAGAACTCAAAATCAAAGGGAAAGGGAGGATGAATAACTTAAGCTTAATTTTAATAGTTTGCAATGAGCGATGGAGCCATAACCTTTGCGCACTTCACTTGCAACATACTGTATTATTACTTGTCATGACAACGGTAAGCTTTTGCTCCACAACCTTTAATTTTCGAGTGGAAAAGTTACAGTTGGATTGCTTTGATTTTATATTGTTGGCTTATGGCCATGATATAAACAGGATAATCAATGCCTAGATGTGCATTAAACAGTTTTAATGCACTCAAATCCAGTGGTTCTTTGCCTCCACTTTGTGCCCTAAAACCATTTAATGTACACCCGGGCATTGATTATCCTTTACTCAAGCTCCGAAAGAAAAACATGTGGGAATTATAACTAATTCTAGAACAGCTTGAGAAAGCAAGTCAAGGCTTTTCAGTACAATGATATGAAAGAAATTATGGCTGCTGGGTGAATCCTTGTTCAGGAGTCAAAGATGCAAAGGCACCCTAGTAACAGGAAGTCTGTTCTGAGTGACCAGATGTGACAAAATCCATGTAATACATGTTTATACTCCTACTGTTTTCCAGCCACAGATAAAAGATTAGACTTTTCACTGGTAATAATTTAGTAGCCCAACTTGGTTTTAATGTTGCAATGCTACATTATGCAGTTTTTCGCAATTCAAAGGTACCGATTTGGTCAAATGAATGAAGAACCCATTGAAATAATTTCTGTTCTTGTTCCATCCCTATATTGTGATTTCACAGGACAAAAGGTACTTGAAGGTTTTTATTGAGATTATGGCACATTATTATTATGTTTTCCACCTGAATACAAATGTCCTATTGCATCTGGGCATAAGGTTTCCTTTATAGGTCAAATTGAGGTATGTTCATCAGCTAAAAGTCCTCATTGTTGTAGGTGGCTAAAAAATATTTCATAAATATTTTTTTATG
>CAAKHG010016753.1:0-10346 GCA_901007715.1 Dactylopterus volitans | reverse complement strand
GGGGTTGGGGGGGGGGGGGGGGGGGGGGGGGGGGGGGGGGGGGGGGGGGGGGGGGGGGGGGGGGGGGGGGGGCGGGACGGTCAGTCGCTCCTCGGACCCGCGAAAGCTTGCTCCAACCTGTCCCGATCTAATGTTAAGGTGTAAAAAAACAAACAAACAGGCACTTTAATCTTATTTATTATGGGAGAAGAGGCCACCGTTGTCGGGTTTCCAGCCAAACGGACCGAGAGGGTTGACCTCATTTTCAGAAACGTGCAAAAGCAAAACGCCAATTATAACATTTTTTTTTTTTTCTCCTGCAGCTTTTGATACATGAGGGTGTTTTACTGCCGTTTCCCTTCTAATGCCGGAATAACATTCATGGCTGGTTTTATTGCATTAATTAAAGGAGCGGCGCAGTCTCCCACACTTGTCTGAGGATTTTTTAAACGCCAGCATGTGTGTATGATGTTCTGCTTTTCTATTTTTTCGTTTCTGCAGTGGAGGCCTGTGAGTTTTTTTTAATTTATTTATATTTTGGCAATGTCAGGAGTTAATCCAGAAAAGGCAAAAACCTCCTCAAGCGAATGTAACCTTGCCCCCCCCGCTTTTCTATCAACCTTCTTCCAATGCAAAATATGAAAAAGCATAAATATATGCAGACGAAAACACAGCCTATGCAAATTTAGAAAGAATAGGAAAAAAAATAGAAATAGGATTTTTAGGAGGCGGTGCCAACAATTTTTTATTGCAAACCAGTACTTTCTGATTGTGTTTTTCTTTTACTTTTTCATTTTTTTTGTCGGCCCGTTTCCCTCCCTGCCAGTCTTGTTCTTAAACTTGCGCGAGTTCCTCCAAATACAGTTTTTTTTAAAAAATAAAATAAAGCTGAGATGTTCTGTTTAACTGCTTTGCTTAATTTTTTTGCTTTTTTTTTCCTGGACCAGCTGCAGCTGGACCAAACTTGCAGTCAGCTGTCTTTCAAAGTCAAAAATCAGTGTGTTCGCCGTCGCTCAGGCGTCTCGGTCACATCACCACCTCAGAGGAAAATCCCATGCAGAAGCAATAAAACACAACGGCTGTGGCGCGTTTTTATGTACATGTGCAGCCCGAAGTGAGAAAAAAGCCTTTTTGATTCCGCGCCGGTGCTCGTTCCTGCGTCGTCTCGGCGCTCCACGCTGTCAGAGTGGCTCATTAAAAGCCTCCACATTAAAACGTAATGGCAGTCGTTACCTGAGCGGGGGTAAAAACCGCAACGTGTCTGGTGCGCGGATTAGCGCGAGCTATTTTTCGCGCCGAGACGGATCCCCGCAGGCGGGCGTGTATGTGAAAAGCGCACGGGCCGGATTCCGCAGCGCCGTCTGTTTGCACTGTGAGCCGCTCGGTGCCCCGCCGCGTTATTAGCGCCCGGCCAAAGTGGGAACCGCGTGATGAGCGCCTGCGGGGCCCCGCACATGGTCTGCAGGTGGGCCGACCTGCCCACTTAGCGGGAAGACCCGCGACCGGCCCACGCGCTCGCGTCGCAGTCGGTTCGCGGTCGGGTTCGGAGCAGAGGAGTCGTGATTTATTGGGAGGGCAGAGGCGGTGTGAGCGTTGCACGGTGTTCGGTCTCCGTTTGCGTCGCGGGCTGATACTTTGTGGTCTCGATGGGTTTTCAAAAAAAAAAAAGAAAAGCCAGGAGATAGTTGAAGAAAAATGGCTGTTGACAACTTTGGTGTAAAATGATCGATAATAACCCCTTTTAGATGACTTACCCTGTTGGCTTTTATAGACCACGCGACCCAAATTCAAGGCTGAAACCATTTTTTTTGTTTGTTTTTCTATCCTTCCTCCTGAAGCTGCTCTATATTTCTCTATGAATAATGGATCCAGTGATTTGTGTGCAGAGTGCTCACACAAGTCATTCAACTGTTTTTTTTAGCTTATTTTAGGGGGTTTTGACTCACTCTTACCACATTAATTGTGCTCTAAAAGGAGAAACGCCAGACCGGCATCTAACACAGTCAAACTAAGTTATTGCTGGTGAACACTTGGCAGTTATTTTATCTTGAAATGAGCTTCTGGATTAATTTTGATGGAACGGTGACTTGCAGGAAGGAAGCAAAGACACACGTAAATGATCGAGGTAAGATTCTTACCCCTTGCTGGTCACTGAGTGAGTGGAACTGTTAGCAGCTGCGTTTCAGCTATGACTGAGTGTCGTGGACGGCACAAAGGAGGCGACTGATATTCGATTTAAGGGCCAGATGTTTCCCGCAGGAATTGGTCGCGGCCATCCCCAGTATTGGCTGTTGCCAATGATAAACCTGTCGCCACTCCATGAATGTATAAACAATATATTTATTTCACGTGGTCTCACAAAACTCATATTTACACAAGCTGTTACAAGGGGTTTTAAGCGGTCAGTGGACGTCTCTTCGGGTCACGCGGGGTCACACCGGCAGCGTGCTCACATTGATGGATGTTTGCTGTCACATGACGAACAGGCCACCTAATGGATAGAAGATAAGCATTATCAGTCCAAATGGACATTTGATGACAACTCCTGTGGAGCTGAAATCACAGGCCATGACAGACCGAAGTCCAGTGAGAAGCCAAAGTACTTGATGTGTAAACTGGGAGGTTTACACCGCACATCACTCTCTAGTCTTGCTTACGTGCGACTAGCTTGTGTCCTCAGGTGCTTTTTACTGTCTTAACACCAATAATGGAGGCCATGTGACATTTCCATTGCTCAGTTACTACTGCCTGCAGTATTCCGAGCATCGTCAACACCGATTGTACTTTCTACTCATCTTTCCAGACTTTTTACTCTTTTGCAAAGCGAGACTTTCCTTGAATTCTTTGACTGCTTGTAAATTTTGATGCACAATTTCCACCGCAAGCATCAGTGAATACGTCTTTTGCAAAGAGCTAAAGAATGGCGAAGGAAATGATGAGTGTTTTCTAAACTGTAGTATGATGTGACGTCTTGTTTGGACCGCAATCCAAATTTACTCCAGTGCCATAGACAAGTTTGAGAGCAGGAGACGTAAAGCAGCTGGAATCGGAAAGGTTTGACTTTTTTTTTTTTGGTCTAAATCAATATCTCGAACCAATTTACCGATTATCGCATAGTTGACAACTAAATAATCGCTGCAGCTCCTTATCAAAACATTCAAGTATCATTTGTCTAATCAGTATAAAGTAGCAGCTCTCACCTCTTTCTTTTAATTTGTCAACTTGAAGATCATCAAAACAAATTTCCACGGGACTTGTGATTGGCCTCCGAGCTCCTGGCAGGTGTCTCAGCTAATATTTTGTCCAATATCCTCCACTTGACGTGCAGCCTGCTCTTCACCAAGGCTAAATCCGGAGGGAACCAGTCTTTGGAGCTCCTTTTCCTCATAGTTTGATATTTTGGACATTCTTTGTCACTCCGGCGTCTGCCATGAAGGCCACACTGCTCAGGTGAAATGCTCGAATGCACCGCCATGGCTCCCAACAAGCGCCACCGAAACCCCCCCCCCCTCGGACCCGCGCGAGCACTCTCTTTTTGGCTCTAAAAAAGGCAGCGTTGCAGCCTGCCGTCCGGAGTCTGGAGTGAACCAACTGCGTCAAATGTTGGTTTGACGCAGTTGGTCAAAGTCTTACTTTTATTGCGGCTTATCAACTTTTATCCTGCCTGTCTCACGTCTGCGAGGCTCAACTTTCCCGAGACAGTCGTCGTTTCCTGCATTATCCCGCTGACGTCCGCATGATCCCGGAATTACCGACGACGACTATATATGGACACAGTGACCCGTGGACATGTGTCCAGTCAGTGACTGTCCTCCTTTACAAAAACATTCAAGGATATATATCTCCTCCTTCCTGGTATGACCCTTAAGTGTTTATGGCTAAGTTGGATACCTTTTTTGGACTTGTTTGCCGGACACAGAGCCGAATAAGCGGCAGTTTGCACACATGTTGGAAAGTGGTGCACCAAACTGCACGGCATGTACTGTTAAAACACAGGAAAGACGTAAAAGCTCAAGGTAAATGCACCCGGACTGTCTGACAGGCCACTCGCCCAGATCCCCTCGCTGTTGCAGACCATGAATGGATTTGAAATATGTCCAGGTGGCCAGTAATCATACGGCCTGATATATGCAGCCAGTGTCATGGAGAGGCCCGGTGCCTCTACAAGGAAAAGTCTGCATGCATACAAATCCCTCTAAGTTGTTTGGGGTACTTGTAGGAGAACTGGGACCCGATCGCTCGTTTCAAGGTCCACCTGAAACAGCATTTCAAAAGTATCAAGCTTTTGCGTTATGATATTTCTCCAAGTGAAACAGGACAGGCAGACGGGCCATAACAATGGGAGGACAGCGATGGGACTGGGCCCAACGGTGCGCTGGATCTGACGGCGAGAGACGAGGGGGATCTCATGCCCCTTGAAGTGGTCCACGGTTAAATGCTACGATCGCAATCTGGAGCCGTCACAGACATCGCTTTCTCCGCCCGTCCGGCCCGCTGCCATAACCGCTGTGTTTCTGGGGGGCGGAGGGGAAGGGGAACAAGGTTTGAAGTGGCAGACGCCCAAAAGACACACAGACGTACCGTGCTAATACGAACAGGCTACTATAGGCCTATACCGCTATGGTTTGAAGACTGATTGACAAGTGGATGTTAGTGGTTGAGTTTAGTTCAGTTTTATTTAAACAGGCTTCCGCTTTACAAGCAGAAAACGTTGGATTTTGATATCTGTGAGTATTTGTGGGGGGGGTTTTAGGCATGTGTGGCTAAATTGATATGAAATACAGCAATGCATTTGCTCGGAAAGGGGTCGTTGTGGGCAACTGCACAATCTTACGCTTCCACGGATCAAGTCTTACCAAGTTTATTTGTCTAATTTCTTATCGAAGTGCCACAAGTACTCCAATAGAAGCAAATTTTTACTTATTCCATTGTTAGGTACTTATTCCGCTGGAAGCATGCCTGTGGACTGCTTCAAAAAGTTATTTTGGAACTTAACATCGCAAAGGTTATGTTATTTGCCCGTGCACCACTTGAGGATCCCAATAATTATAATAATAATCATGCCTCCCATCCTTCCATCAATTAAATAAGCCATCCTCTACTTTTTGGTTTACACTTTTAGTTGATCCCCGCATATGATTCCGCACCAGTAACCTGTTTCAGCAGGAAAACCGACTGAGGCAGAGCTCAGCCCAGTTCTTCCAAAGACAGCTTCGCGAGGGCTTTGAATGGCCGCTCATGCATCATTACGAAGACATTAACACTTGGGAGAGACAAAGCATGAATGTCGAGGGCTGTGATGACGGTGCCAGGAAAATGTTTCATTTTCATCATCAAAGGTAGATTTTCTTTTAATTTCTTCCCCTCCGCCCCCGAGGCTCCTCATTCCTCCCAAGATGAGAAGTGGTGGGAGTTGAAAAGGGCAGCGGCGGAGACGGGCTGCGCCTTCTTGCCACTCTTGTCTTCAAGCTCGCAGGACAGACTCGCACTCGGGAGACGGAGATCGGTAAATCAAGTTGAGGGAAACCTGGCAGAGGAAGCGCAAAAGGTGCATCTTCAAAAGAGCGCGCGAGGAAGACCGTGAAAATAACCAAACAATCCATCAGGAATCAGAGAACGTGATGAAAGTGGTGGTTTTGTTTTATTTAAGTCTTTCCACAGAGTTTGGTCGTGAGCGGCTGTGGCGCTGGTATCCCGTGTGAGCGACTGAGGGGGAAATTGTAACCAGAAATGTTTTTTTTAATTTTTTCTTCATCTCCTTTATACCAAAGGGTGTCTTTTTTGCCAAAGGCAAGCCAAGACTCTGTCATGGCCTTCATGATTCTTACCTTTATCAGTCCAAAAAAATCCTCGAGTAGCCAGGGGCTTTGGTCCGTAATGAGCAAATATTAAACTAAGAGCATCATAATCCCGCGGATCCTTCACGGCGAGTGGAAAAACCCGCTCACGCATTGATATGTGTGGACCAAGAGCGGATATAGCAAAAGTCCTCAGATAAGAAGAAACGCCACCCCCCCTGCCCCCCTTCAGTTTTGGAAAAGGGAGGGGGAAGGAAAAGAGTGCCGCAATGTTTCCTCTCCCAAAATGTGTTAAGTGAAAGCTCACATAAATCCCCTTGAAAGTGGATTAGCAAAAAAAATCTTCCCCTCTTGGGTTTCATTCACACAGGAGCCAGTCTTTGGGAAAAAAAAAAAGGTGTGTCCTTACTTAAACACGGGACAGAACCTTAATCAAAGGCAGCAGTGCCCGTAACACAAGTCCCGGTTCTGGCCCGCCGCGCCGACGGGAAAAGTCACTTGATTTTTTATTTTTTTTTTCACAGTTTCCCCTCCCCAAAACGGTGGGAGCTGGCACCGCGTTGCAGGAAAGCTCAATTATGATATCAGGTTGGTGTTATTCCTGTTGATTATGCGCTTTTGAAGGCCCGACTTGACCCAGAGTTGACTCCCCCCCCCACCCCTCCCGTCGGGGAGGGCGTGCGCGCTTTGAAACCCAACTCTCGGCCTCTGCGGCTAATGAATCAGCGGCCTCGCGCTCTGTTTTACGTTCGCCCCTCGCCCCCCGTTTTTGTCACATTGACACAAACATGGACACGCACACGCATGACTTGCAGGTCTTGCAGGGCCGGCGGACGCCTGTTCCGAGGCGGTTTCCCTCAATCACGGGGCTCCGGCCAATCAGGAGTGCAGTGTTTTCTTAACCTCCGCCGTGTTCACTGCAAATAAACTCAAATATCGCCCCGGTCCGCGCATGCCTGCACAAAGGCCGACACTCATTACCGCGCACGAAAGAGGCTCTTTGTGGCGGCGTGGCAGGAGGCTTGCGTTACACACGCAGGTATATAATGCAAACGAGTTGAGTTAATGTTATGCCTCCTCGCTTATGCTCTGCATCTAAATTGGCGATGAGGAAAAGCTTGAAAGAGCCTCCAACAGTGTTTTTTTTTTGTTTGTTTTTTTCTTTTTTCTTTTTATTTTTCAGTTTCCGCTCTTGGCAGCCGGAGCATACATTTACGGTTAAATTTAGGCAATTGAAATCACCGTTAAATAAAGTAATTTTCTCTGTCAGCGCAATTATGTGAAAATTACCAGGCCGATTTTCGTAAAAACTTCATGGAAGTGCGAGGCAGTGGCCGAGGAAGAACAGATGTGGACGTTTTTATTTGGATTTATTACTTGGACTTGTCTGTGGTCTGTGTTCTCCATGTGAACATCGAGTTATTGATGATAATTAATTTTCTGGCCACTTTGGGGAAGCGTGATTGTTTTTGTTTGTGCAATATTGCAGCATTGTCTCATTCGTTTGTCTTGGACAAATTTACCCGTATTTTTGGATGACGTGTTCTTAAACGTTAGCTTTTTTTTTTGCATCTTCAGTTGGGTGACAGATTAAAGTCTCCAGACGAGGGGCAACATTTTTTTTTCGTCGTCTGGCTTGTGTTGACCAATCGCCTTTGAGCAGGCTTCGGACGCAGGAGAGAGGCGACGATGCAAGTTCAGATTTAGCCGTTTTGCTTGCCTGCAGGAATCAGCGTTGCGAAGCAATCGAGTTGCAGATGTCGGCTTTCAAATTCGACTCTCCAACTTTCCGATCTTGTTTCGTCTCAGGTTGATAACGGGGGGGCCATGAACTATAACCGGCGAGTGGGGGAGGAATCTTCGGTTCTGAAGCGCCAAAATTCAAATCGCCAAAATGATGATGGTGATGCCGTCCAAAACTTCCCATTGGTGTTCAGTTGGGTTGGAGACCCTGAGGGAGATATTTTTGCTGGGCTGTTGATCATATTGATGAAATTAATGGAACTAAAACAGCCTCTGAACTTAGGGGGACTGTGCATAAACATGTTGTCACTGCCCCCCCCCCCCCCCCCCCCCCCCCACTCCCCCTTTTCCTAGCATGGTCCACTGGGGGCGTGCTTGACGCTTGACTTTGGCACCGAGCGGCGTGCTTGTTTTCTTAGGCCAACTGGATTTGATAGACGCCTCTTTTAGGACTCCAGTAAGGGACAGATTAGGTGTCATGCACCATTAGCCTGGAGCTGAGTCGGGCTCCAGCACATCCCGTTTTTCTTAAAAGAAGATGCACGCAAACCTCCGGGATGTCGGGTTTGTCCGATTTGTCCGGTGTTACGATGCAAAATGCGTGTGAGAAAAATAATTCGGGAGGACAGGAGCAGAAAAAAAAAAAAAAATCTCCTGAGAAAGACCCCGGGGCCGATGCCTTGAGCTCCGCCGGGCCTCCTCTCAGCCTTGAGCAGGGACATCTGGTCACTTAAGCGGTTTTCAGTACATCCTAGCCGACGTGCACACATCAGCAACGCGTCTCCTCGTGTTTTGCGTTCTTGGCTTATGTTTGCTTTACCTCCGGCTCGCGGTTGTGCAACGTTTAAATTTTTTTGGTGGCAAAGGCGACATGCCTCGGTGCAACGCCAGACGCGCCAGCGCCGCTCTCACGTCCTATTCAGACACGAAGCAGCGCTCTGTATTTTGATAAAGTTTTCTCATATCAGTCTTTTTTTTTCCTCCCTCCCCCTCACGCTAAATGCATAGAATTAGCCGGTTGCTCAGAGGCCTCTGGACTCTTGAGACAATTCGCTTGAGAAATTCATTTTCCCAAATTTCTCACATTGCGCTGTGAGATGCATTTTTTTTTTTTGCACTTTTCCCTTTGTTTTTTCGTTGTTGTTTTTTTTTTTTTTTGACTTTCAAAAACCGGAAAGCAACCTAAATTTTACGGCCGTTGCTCAACAGCTGCCCCATGTACAGATTCATACCCAGCAAAAATGTGTTCGCACATTGCGAACATGGTCATTCCAGGAGGCTAATGCCCACATTTTACTGCAGTGACTTATGTGTTGTTACAGTCTAAGTGACTGCAGCTAAGCAGTGCTGAGTGTAGGGCTTTAGACCAGATTTGTCTTATTTAAGAGTCCACTCTGTGGCTTTTTTCCCACAGAAACCTGGTGTACGTTTTGCTACAGTTGCTTAGCAGCCCCCCCTCCCCCACCCCCCCCCTTTTTTTTTAACCCCACAACTAAAAACTCTGTAACCCCCTACAATGAGAAGAACCACAAGTACCCCAAACCCACATCCCCTGCTTTGCTCCGCTATGCCTTGGCACAAGCAGTTGACTCGGGTCATTCCAAGGTGTTTATGACCCACGGAGAGCAGCTGGGGGCCCCCGGCTTTGCGCATCCCTGAGAATGCGGGCCCTGTTGCGTTGCTAATGGGCCCTATCCAAGATGCTCCTCGTCCTCCCACCCGCTTCCAACGCAGATGGTTTACTGACTCCGTCTTCTGGTATCACACCCGTCCATCATTGCTCTCATCAGGAGGTACATGCGGTTAACCAGAGGGGGGGAAGAAAAAAAAATTGGTGCTTGCTCAGAAGTTTCACCAAAATTTACTTAAATCCCCCACAATTACAGTTAGTGTTTATTTAACCCCCACGCAGAAGAATCTATCACCACAGCGCGCCGGTCGAAAGCGAAGATGGCGGCGCGCAAAGATGGCGGCGTGCGCAGTCGCAGCGGCTCGCAGCTCTCGGTGTTTTTTAAAGTCTAAAAAAGGAAGAAAAAAAAAAAGTTTTGTCTTGTACAATGACAAAGTCTAAAGTTTCTGAGATACTGAAATAAATGAAAAATGAATTCAAGTGGGTCGCGAGGACGGTCGGCCAAAAGATGCCTATCTGCAATTTCGACGAGTTGATGTTTCTCCAACCGCATCTGAATGTTCAAAAAAAAATGTAAAAAGTGTTTATACCTGTTCCAAATGGCCTCGCTCGAGAGTAAAAAAAAAAGAAAAAAAAGAACAGAATAAAGCCTGCAGTCCCCGTCTCCTCAAGCTGCCTCGCCGCCGCCGCCTCCCTGATCTTCCTCCAAGAATGTTGCGGCTTCTGCTCGCCTTTGTAGATCCGGCGCGGTTATTTTCACACAAACACCTCCCAACACTCCCTCCTCGGAGGGGCTGTCAGATAAGACGGGCAAGACGGCAAAACTTTCACACCTCCACGCCGCCCGGCAGCCCCCCGCTCCGAGGCGCGCGGCCCGTCTGTTTTGGAAACACACGCAGTCATCGGGAGGCGCGCAGATGTTCCACCCCCACAGCGTCGGGAAGATGCGGGCCGCCGCTGGAGGCTGGGATGGGGATTATTAATCTGTGATTGATAATTGATCGCTCAGAGCCTATTTTTTTTTTTATTTTTTTTTTTTTGCTGTTTGGCTTTGATTTTCGCTCAAGTTGAGTCAGTCTTGAGTGATTTGTAATTTCGATTAACATGCACATTGTTTTGATATGATTTTTTTTTTTTTTTTTTTTTTTTTTGGAATTGTTTTTAAAAGTTTTTTTAAAATTTTAATTTTTTGTTTT
>CAAKHG010016752.1:0-11530 GCA_901007715.1 Dactylopterus volitans | reverse complement strand
TTTTACCAGTCAGACGCATTTTTTTTTTTTTTTTTAAATTTGAAACACTTTAAAGAAAGAAGGCATACCAACAAAAGTCAGAAAAGCAATGTAACATGATCGCAGGCCATTTCCACAGCACTGCTAATGTGACATGTACATCTACAAAGCAGACGGTGTAGACTCAGGTAATAGAGTGAAATAATGAAAGACAGGAAACAAGCACCATGGCTTGTTTATACTTATGTAGTACGCGATTGGATTTTACAGTCATACCTCCTGCTCGTGAACAAAAGCACGTGTTTGTGTGTATTTGCATCCTCTCACTTAATGTTTTGCCTGTCACAATTAACACTGAATTACTCTAAAATTACCTTGATGACAATTTGCAGTGAGAGGGGAAACACCAAAATTAAGTCCTTGTATCTGATTTCATAATGCTGTAATATAGAAGCAACAGACTATTCATATTCCCATTTTATTTTGCCATTCATACTGCCATATTAGGTTTGCTGCTGGTGTTCATTTTAAGACATGTCAGTTGTTTTTGTTAGACTGTTGACAGGCCAATCAGCACAGCTGCCAGCTGTGATCTGACAAAAGTAGCTTGCTTAAATATGAAGGTGGAGGGTAAAATTTGTAGGCTGAGAGACTCCACTCCAGAAATAGTACATAACTAAATTCAATTTATTGTATATAAAGAATATTAATTAGTCCTCCTGAATCCCATTTTCCATTCTGGGCCCCTAGTGGTGACCCTCTGTTTAAATATACTCTCACATATCCCGTGACCATAATGTTCCTCTTTGACTTGCCATGTTTAGTGCATTGTGCAGACAGATCTTCTTTAATATGTGGTCAGCTCTTCGTTCTTTTTTCTTTTTTTCTTTTTTTTTTTTTTTGATTTACAGAGATGGAACATAAATGTGCAACTAATCCAGATTCAGGTCTCACTGGTAGCAGGCTAAGCACTGTAACCCATATCCCCTTCTCTGTTCCCAGATCAGACAGTAAAATGTAATCCATTCAGCATATTCTGGGTCTCCTCTAGGGTCTCCTCCAAGTTGGTCGGGCCCTGAAAACCACCACAGGGAGGCGTCCAGCATGCATTGTAATCAGATGCCTGAATCACCTCAGCTGACCCTTTTTAACAGGAAGAAGTAGCAGTTCTAAGCTTGTCATCCTATTTTCAAAGTGAAGAAAACTCGTTTTTACTGCCCATATCTGCCATCTCATCCTTTCAACCATTACCCAAAGCTCATAACCTAAGATGAGGATTGGAACGTAGATCGAATGGTAAATTGAAAGTATCGCCTTTAGGCTCCATCACTGAATCCATCTCTAAAGTACAAAATTATCTTCTACCAGATGTATACATTTGGCATTTTATCTTAGTGTTACTACAGTATTTTATCAAGAGTTGTTTTTCATCAAATTAGATGAAAATATTAAACATGGCAACAAGCAGAATAACCACAGTGTAGCAGGTAAAGAGCAGCATGAAATATTCAATAAAAATGTAATGGAGCTACAACGGACATTTTAGACAAGCATGTATATGGTTAATATTATCACAAAAATGCAACAGCATTGCTTTAACAAACATGAATGGGGTGTTAGATGGCTAATATCTTAAACACTGGAAGCTGTTGTAATAGCTTGTTTAATGTGCAACTGATTTGATCTGTCTGATTTCATTATTGCACACTACACTTAAAAAAAAAAAAAAGTGGCATGCCTTCCTACTAATTATGTCGTGTTGTGACTCACTGCCAGCAGTTATATAATATGGGAGGAAGCTGGAAGCTGTAAAAATGAAGTCCTCCAGAGGTGAATTGAGACCAGTGGGGTTGTGTTTCCTTAGTGATACGACCCCTACGGTATGATGCATTATGCCTGCATGGTAGAATGATAGCTCCCTTTAATGTTACTATGATTAAAGTAAGTAGTTTCAATGTGTAGGTACACCTAAAATTGCATATGAATGTGTTTTTTGCTCTCCTGGTCTTTTAAAGTATTACAAGAGTGTGTCGTGACAGACTGCTGCAAACGCTTTATCTCCTAATCTCCTCTCATAGTCAGTAAGGACTCATCATTCTGTGAAGCTTTTAACTGTAGACTAGCAATATGAAATATTTTCCGGACCTCTCTTTTAGTGTGCATGCTGTGAATTCATGTGTGTTTACATTGCACAGGTCTCTCTTTGTAAAAATACATAATTAGGTAATTAACCATATGCACCACGTCAGTTTTAATTAAGGCTTTAAGAATAAATGTATTCAACATGCATGGAAAGTTATTGCCACTTAACTCCACAGGAAAAAAAAAAAAAAAGGCAATCCCTTATCTGAATGTCGCCATGTCAAATGTTGTCATTAATTATCACCATGGCTATCTGTGTTTCTGTGTGTCACAGAGATTGAGCGGGGAGGCTGTGGTGATCCCGGGGTACCGGCATTTGGTCGTCGTAGCGGCGATCGCTTTCAACACGGTGACGTGTTGACCTTTTTCTGCCAGTCAGCTTTTGAACTCGTTGGGGAAAGGAGCATCACATGCCAGCACAATAACCAGTGGTCTGGCAACAAACCCAGTTGTGTCTGTAAGTACACATATTCTCTCCTTCTTTGTGTTAATTTCTTTCTTCTTTTTTTTTTAAATTATTATTTCAAGCGCTTCATACCTCTTGTTACTTGGTTACCTGCCTAACTAAGTTCTCCCTGCTTTTCTTCCTTTGTTCCTTCACGTAGTCTCATGTTTCTTCAACTTCACGGCCCCATCAGGGACAGTATTGTCACCAAATTACCCAGAGGAATATGGGAACAACCTGAACTGTGTATGGTTGATTATCTCTGAACCAGGGAGCCGCATCCATCTCCTCTTCTCTGACTTTGACCTGGAGCCACAGTTTGATTGGTTGGTGGTCAAAGATGAAGGTGATTATAAATTTATATTCCTCCATTTTTTTTCCCCATCAACTTAGTTTCCACGGTTTTCTTTTGCATAATAGGACATTGTGTCTATCTGTGTTAAATTTGTCTAGGCTTTTTCAGTATCAGTGGGGGAAAGTTGATGAAAGGTTGGCTGACAAACCCGATGGATGGATCAGGGTGTTCCTTTTTTCCCCCCACATTTTCATTATTTAACACTAATATAACTTTTCATTGCTCCCAGAACACAGGACTGTTTGATTCCTTTCCATTGCAGGAAAGTTATGGATTCAACTGGCTGGTCATTGAAGATGAAATTGTTTAATTGACTGACTGAACTTGCGTGTCTGCAAAGATGGGTTTTTTTTAATTAGTGTTTTGAATATTTCAGGACAATTGGTGTTATTATACTGGTCAAACTGAAATTTAAGCTTTTTGTGTCAAAGTCTTACCATGTAGTGTTAATCATGACAACTCACATGGAGACAAGACTGTTACAGCTATACTGTACATATATATATATATATATAGTATGTGTGTTTGTGTGTTTTCAGAAACACTGATTTGTATCATATGAAAAACATGCATCATTACAAATATAAAAGTTCAGTCATTTCTCACAAGGCCACTCTATGACAAGAGATACTGTATATAAAACATACCGCATCTTTTATTTTTGAAGGTGTTTAAAAATCAGTGTTCATCACTCAGGGATCAGGATTGCTGTTCAAGTGCTGCTTGTCTGTCATTGAATATATAAATCAATGATTGGGAGTGGCTTATATCAGTAAAACCAATTATCCAAATTTTTGATAGCAACAATTTTACGAAACGTGGGGAAAAAAAACAAAAAAAACACAGAGAAATGCAAATGTTCCTGATTTTTCAGTAGGGAGGAACAAAATAAATCTTCATTCCAATGCACCAAAGGTTTTATTTGGCCTCGATTCCTTTTCTTACTCCAGAATAAAAGAATATTAAAATACAAACAAATAACGCGTGAAGGCTAGGAGAGCGTCTGTGCAGCTTAATTGTCTCTTCAGTGTAAAGGATTCAAAACAAGAAAATATTATTTTCTGTGCTGAAGGAGAATCTTTTTCAGATGGAGAATGTTTTGTTTGGAGTTCCATCTCTGTCCTTACAGAGTGTCATTGCCTTTTATTTAACCTTTTGTGGTTGGATTCATTAGAGCAAGCAAATGTTTTGAAATCATTTAATTGAGAACATGTTGCATTTAATCATACCGATTGCTCGATTTCGCATTTAAAGAATTTGAGAGAGTTTGAAACATTATCTTCAATTGTTTTGAGATCCTTGGTTTGGAATTTAGGTTTGTAAAAGCCTAAAGCTGATGAGCAACATAAAAACTATGCTGTTTTTTTGAATGACTGTCCTCAAAAGCAGCAGACCACTCATAAGCAACTTTCCCACCAACATTCCCAGGAACTTATTTACCCGGGTAAAATAATTCCTGGTAATTTCCACCACACCACAAAGTCCAGGAGATTTTATTCAAAACAGGCTGATGATGTAAAAGAAACTGCACTACACCACTACACTTTAGACGTAGTCCTGGTTAAACCCTAAACCCACATATTTACACTAATGCCTGCATTTAATTCTACTTGCATGCAACTTAAACAGTACTTATACTGTACTTAAATTTTGATGCAATGTAAATGAACAGAAGATAGATATTAGACCAGAGTTTTTTAATAACATTAGGTTTAGGTGGTAAAACAAGGAGCCAGGAGATTTACAAAACAAACAAACAAGAAAAAAAAAAATTCAGTAAAGAGTTCGGGCCTCTGGCCCAGTGTCTGGACAAGCCGCTCCAGGACAGCCAGAGAGCCGGTCTGGAGCTCCCGGCACTGCCGTCTTGAGTTTTTGCATCCCCTGAGAACATTTCCTCCGCTTGTGGCACCTCTGTACGGTCCTTTTCATCTGGAAATCACAATACATAAATCAGTGTTCAGCTCACGGCCACAACACCTATACATCTGTGTCAGTAATTTAGGTTTAGCATCAGCCCGTTGACCGGTTAGTGTTAGCGTTAGCTTAATTTGGCTTTTGGCTCACTAAACAATCGGTGTGTCACTGACTACTGTTACAGCATGTTATTAATTAAATAGTAAATTTGTATATGATTTACCTTCGTTTCACTGGTTTACTGCCTTCTGCGTATCTTGGCTCATGGCCGCGATCAACGATGTCACCGAGTCCTTCGTTGTCACAGTGCAAGAAGCCAGTCTGAAGTCCAGAATGGCGTCAAGCTGCTCAGACCACTGGTTCGTACAGCGGTCGGACCCACTGCAACTTTTGTGGTCCGTCAGCTTTTTGTAATCTTGTTCAATTTTCTTCACCATCTCCCGACTTTGTTTTGGTGTGTGGTGCAACGTTAATTTCGCCAACTTGACTCGTCTTCGGCAAATCTGTTCTAAAGCCTGAACCTAGTTGTCTATCCACTTCTCATAGATCCTCTTCTTTTGCTCCATTATCTAAATGATTAAAAAGATTGTAGAAATGAAAAAAAAAAAAAACAATTTTGCAGCCGCAGGTTTGAACTCGGCAGGTGAACCTAAACGCTGCGACTGTGTTCCATCAATCAGCATTCCTCTGCACCCAGCTCCACCCTCAAGAAATCTAAAAAGTCCTACCCCACTACTAGGTACTTTTTTCATGGAAAGTTTGGGGTTGAGGGAAAGTTTTTTCCCCGGGTAATTTCAGTGGAAACGTTCCGAGGTTTTCCAAATGCCTGGACAAAAGAAAGAAGTTCCTGTGGTGGGAAAGGGGCTATAGTCAAGGTTGGACTAGTTCCTGAAAATATGCAACCATTAACCGATACAAGTGACATCTCCGAAAAGAAATGATGTTCTCCTTACCATTACTGCATATAAAAAGTAACAAGTTACTTAGAAAACACGTTGCTTTCTTTATGCTTCAGTTATCTCATTAATATGCACATGCACAATTATTTTTATCTTAGCATTGCTCAGTTACAGTGTGGCACAAGACAACTATCACATTTGATCTGTCATTGCGCCATTATTATGATAAATGATGAGTGGAAAAAACACATGATGGAAACATTCTCTAGGTTTATGTATTGTAGGCCTGGCAAGCATTCAAACAAAAGAACATGTCAGTTTTGAAATGCCTCTTTGTGTGGATGTAAAGACTCCTGGTTATAAGACTCCCTACATTTTCGAGACAAATTTTTGGAAAAAGCCTTCACCAAAGTTTACAGTTGTATTATCTTTTATTTAATATCTTCACATTCAACATTATACTCACACTAACATTATACAATTCTCTGTCATCACTCCGTCGTCACTCCTCCTTTGTGTACTTGTACTTCCCCCACTCCCGAACACATATAGCTCCCTCCTCAAGGTAAGGGTTTTGAACGTCTGAGGTCATTATCGGTGTCGCTAGCTGCCCACACTGAGATGGGTGCATTGTGCCCTTCCGTAACAGCTCATTTCCAATTTGAAGAACACAGCTGTACTGATAAGAAACCACCATCCATCTCCTGGGAGATGAAGGTTACATACCTAATCCTCCTATCTGAAGCATTCCTTTTATCTAGTAGAGAACTCACACTGTCTCTACGTTGTACTCATTGGGCTCAACTTCACCCAAATGCCCTACCAATCACTCCAGACCGAGGTAAGCAGCAGCAACACAAGGTTAATGTATATACCTTTCAGCTCAAAGGAACCTTCATAAGGAACAACAGAATGTTATCTGTGTATAAATAGTGGCAAACTGTAAAGTGCCTTTCACAACTGGCAGTAACATTACATATCTACAGTATTTGCTGCCATGTCATGTCTCCTCCAGCAAGTTCTCATCCCATTTGGTCAACTACAGATGATCCCACGTCATCAAATACTTGCTCTTGTTCACAGCCGTCTGCAATGTGGTCCCAACATGCAAGACACCCGAGTGTGTCTGTATAAGAAAACGCAGGTTGACTCATTTGAATGTAAAACTTTGGCATTGGAATTAAACACACAAAGCATTACCTCCTTTCTCCATGTGAGTGAAGTATGCATTTGAACCACATGCTTTCTCTAAAAAAAAATCCTTGGTTTTGATAAGATAAGATAAGATAAGATAAGATGCCCTTATTTGTCCCACAATGGGGAAATTCGCCTTGTAACAGCAGCAGGACAGACATACAAATACAAATACTAATACGGTGCACACAGTTAGTGGACTATATACAGTATAGAAATGAAACATATAAAATACAAAAGATATATAAAGAGGTTTATGTGTATATACCTAACCGTAGGTTAGGTACATATACTGTTTGTGTGCCTTAACCAGAACAAAACAGCAATTACAGCACTGAGATGTAATAAGTAGTTGTAGTTGAGCAGTGATTGTGGTCAAGTAGAGTATGTGTAGTGGTTGTGGAACGTACTATTAACAGCATTATTGCAAATGAGGAAGTTGTAGTTACAAATGGGGGAGGCGAACACCGGCCTCTCACTGGAAAGTCAGGCACATGTTTGAGCCGAGATGGCATTGTTTAAATAAAGTTGGCTGCTGTATTCTTCCATCATCCCCATCACCTTGTCTTTCTTTCATGCACCCGTTAGCCCAGATCTACTCCCGTTACAAACCTCAAATGTGTGTGATCATTTTCATTTTCCATCATCTCTGTGAGGAAAGGTTACCCATCTGCCATCAGTTGGAGTTGGCTCGCTAAAGGTGAAACTAGCTGGCATAAACATAATGGATGATCGCTGTCTGTAGTGCGACCACAGACAAGGTTTGTCAAATGATGAAATGATGTCTGGAGATGAATGGAAATGAGCAGTCTGCTAATTAAATTAACCAACAAAGTACAGTAGAACAGTGTTGTTTTGCTCAGTGCTTCATTGGATTTGAATCACACCAGCGCATATAGACTACAACTCACCGATTCATTTTTGTCTGTGATCTTAAAGAAACAATGTCCATATTTGTCACAGCAAGAACTGACACTTTGTTTGTGCTGCCGATTGATTGACGTGAAATATCCATTGCAATGCCGCAATGCATTGTCAGGTGACGTTAGATCTTATCAAAGGTAATGAATTATAAGAATATATAAGAATCCATACTGGCGAGTCACCTCCTATATTGGTGTCAAATGGGCTGTGTCACCGCTGCGCCTTTTAAGGAGACCAGTGGCAGGTCCTAACTCTGTTTAAACTGCATGGAGAAGTGACCATGATGGGCCGATTCCTTTGACTGGTAGTCACTGAAGCACCTGTGACGGAGCTAGAGAGCATCCCCCTCACTAAAGTCTACTTCCGGGAGTGTGGCTTTCATGGAGTGCACATGTGAGACTGCAGCCTCAGGGACTTCAGCAGATGCGAATTACCCTTTTAGGTTGTGCCAGATAGTTAGGAAAGAGAGAAGGGGAGTGGGTAAAGTAGATTTTGGTTAGGTTTTGTTTGTATTGTTATTTCTTCAGTTTATCAGGTATTGCATGTATCCTGTATCCTGGGTTCTGACATAATTGGTTGTATATTGGAATATGGTTCAAGTTAACTTGTAAATATGGTTTCACGTTATTGTGGGGAGTATCTATGGGCCCTTCACAATTTAATGGTGTGGGTTGGGGCCAGGTGTATATATACAGGGCGTAAGAGTAGTGTGGGGTCGGGGACGAGGGTCAGGTAGAGTGTTACTGCCGCCGCCGCCGCCGCCACTGCTGCTGGAATCTGCTGTTCCTCAAAAGACTGTCTCTGTTATCCACCAGCCTGCTGAATGTTTGGTGAGGAATTGTGGAATCGTTTTGTAACTTTGCTTAAAGACTCTAGTAAAAAAAATCAGAGCTCTGGAAAAATCCTTGCTTGTTCAGTGCTGGTCATTCCGTCTACATGCTGTACACTTAAATACCTCACAGGACCCATTTATCCCAAATTTAGTAGTATTCTGACAATAAAATGGCATTTTTTGGATAAACAGATTACATGACGGCTTACTTTGTTAAAAGACCTGCCCCAGCAATAAACTCTCGAGTTCTGGGACCATTTCTCTGTTCTCTGACGGTCTCACTGTTGCCACGAGAGACAAAGCGGTGAGTGACTTTTGTGCCAAATTTTATCTACTTTCTGTTGAAAAGACTCACCATTGTTGCCTGGTGAGAGGCAAACACAATTCTTGCAGCGCCATTCAATAAGTGAACGCAGAGCATCCGCTGCCTTTCAGCTAACGGTGACGTGAATAAGGAGCTGTGCTGTAAGAAAGATGTTCTATTACAGCTAACCTTCTCTGGGTGATAATTGTATTTGTAATTTGTATTTGTATTTGTCACAGCTATTATGTATCAATATTTTGTCAAATGTTGCATTTATAAAGTCTGAACATGAGCAGAGCAACAGCCTGAAAATTAGGGTTAACTATTTCACATTTCTCTGCTTATTTACAACAGAGCCAGAAAAAAAAATGTAAATGAAAACAGCTTTATCAAGAATTCAGCTATATTAAAATAAAGTACACATGAGAACAGTCAGAGATAAGCTACAATATGTAAAAGATTGACACCACAACTGAGACCATCGTGCACTGGGCATAATAAACCACAATGATAGCCCCTACTTAAGAGACAGGAAGTGTGAACCATATTTTTAATTATTTGGACAAATGTCAGTGAACTACCTTGTTAATCTAGTTTCTTTGATCAAATCCTGCAAAGTTTGGTGAGTAGGCTGCATTTACCAACACAGAAGTATCAAGCGACATGCCAATTTTAATGTCAGTAATTGTAATTGCTTTGCTGAATTTAAAAAAGAAAAAAAAAGTAGTCACTTTACTCACCCACTTGAACAATTGTGCATCAAACAAACAGGACAAGTTTGAGCATCACAAATGATGCATGTATATTTCACTGTGGCATTAATCAGTTAATAGACTAGAACCACATTAGAACAGTTGCTTTGTGGTAAATGGGTATTTGCAGGTAAACTCAATAAATGTCAAATGACAAAGGCCATAATCAGTAATCACCAGTTCACAGTGCCACCTACCTCGCTGTTTATTGAGCCCCCACCTGAACGTGTCACTGTCGGTTACATTGTTAGGGAGCACCCTCAAGTGCAGACTATATTTTGCCAAACAAAAGTGTCTAACCAGTTGTTGCAGTAAATGGCCCCCTGCTGTGACACAAATGTCTGAGACAGAAAAGAGGCGATACAGGGCTGCAGCTGCACAGGTCGGTGGGGGAGTGTTAAATGGCTTTGAGGCCATTCAATCGGGATACAATGAGCCCTTAAATAGCTATAGAGTGATGCCTTAATGCCTGAGGACACCAGCTAGTGTCAGCCATTCAATCATGCATTATGTACCATATCTCCGTGGACATTATGGATGTCCTCAGTCATGATAAGTTTCCCTGCTGTGGTGAGAGAATTGTCCAGGAAAGCATGGTTGGAGACTCGTGTACGTGAAATAGCACTAATGACCCAAGCATCACAATCCCTGAATATGTCTCCTTAGTGTCATGTAAAATCAGCATCTATGAAAATAGCATATACACGTCAACCGTAGACAGAACCCAGCAGGACCTTTGATGAGTCACTGCCAAAAAATGTTGTGGCTATTAATAGGACAAAGGGTGAACTGCTGCTCGATTGAGTCTAGTTCATCTACTTATATCTACTTAAAAATATTAGGGATGTTTTGCTTGATTTTTTTTACAGGAGTCAGTTTTAAAATGCCTGTTTGTCTGAATGTAAGACTGTCCTGATTATAAGGCACCCACCGACACCCCTACCAGCCATTTTTTTCAAGACTAATAAATGGAAAAAGCCTTCACCAAATCCTATGTTTACAATTGCATTATCATTTATCTAATCTCTTCACATTCAACATTATGTTTTGTCTACATTTCTCTGTCATCTCTTTGTTGTCGCTCCTCCTCTGTGTTTAATGATGTGTGTCCCTTTTGTCAGGGAATTTTACCCACCATCGTAGATCTTTTACAGGAGAGGCTTTAAGTGTGTTTTCAGCTGGACAGAAATAAAGACAAGCTGAATCTCTGTTCTGTTCTTAGGTCTGTCTGAGCCAACAACATTTGGAACATTCTCAGGAAAAGATGTCCCCTCACAAATCGCGTCAAACGGACACATCATGAGACTGGAATTTCAGTCTGATCACTCCAATACGGGAAAAGGCTTCAACATCAGCTACACCAGTATGTCTTATCCTTGTCATTTGATCTGTCATTTTTATCTTGACTGTTATGTGATTTGGTGTAAATTCAAAATTTAGAACTTGGTCTGAGAGTGACATTCAGCATGCACTGAATTCAAAGTAGATACTATAAGCCTTCAAATGTTCAAAAAAACTGTCTTGTGCGAAGTGGAAGTAATTTGCCTTTTGTTGAATGTATCGGCATATTTTCCTCATTCCTAAAATTACCCAATCAGATGTGAGAACGACATCATATTAAGATATTTCTAGAACGGCTGTAAAGGACCTCTGATAAGAAAAAATTGTTCACCAATCTTAAAATGACAGCGGTGCAATCAAGCAGCAGATATTTGCTATCAGGTCCTCACACTGGAGAAAAAGGGCCTCTTGCTGTTTGATCACGCAGAGCAAAAAAGCAAAACAATTAG
>CAAKHG010016751.1:4562-14804 GCA_901007715.1 Dactylopterus volitans | reverse complement strand
CCTGCTCCCATGAACAGATACTTTTTTTTTTTAAAAAGAGCTAAAGGAGAGGAAGTAGCACATGAGAAGGATAAGACACCAGGACTGAGGCATTGGAATTGTGTCAACAGAAATTCTTGCTATCCATTTTTGATTTTTGACAATAATTTAAGATTTTTTGCAAATTATTTGCCACAATAAAAACACAGAAAAGAGAAATGGAATAATTATGTCAATAATAAATATATGAGGAAATGAACAGTTATTTAAATCATATTTAAAATGTTTAATACATCTCTTTTTACAGCAAGAGAGTACATGTAAATGTTGCAGTTACAAATGGTACAGTTGAGTACCATAGTACCATCCACATACAATGTAAATGCTTTGTCAAGTTATGAGTGTAACTGGCTGTATTTCCCAGGCCGACTCCACTCCTGTAACATGCACTGCTGTGGATGCAGTTGGGTTGAGTTCTTTTTTTTTTTTAACTAAACTGTAGTAATACTGTAAACAGAACTGTGAGTGAGAAAAACAAGAGAAAAATCCTCCCAAAAGTGTATTTAGCCTCCAGGATGCAGCCCCCATTACTTCTGCTGATTCAGCAGAGGTAAGCACCATCATGGCTGTGGCGAAATCGGGATAAGGAAAAGGGGGAAAGCGAGAAAGAATAAGGATGCATGGGGAGGGCTTTAAATGAAATATGGCTTACATTATTTCTTCCTGCTCTCCAGACAGGGCCGTCTGTCATGGCCAGGAAGGGGCCAGAGAAAGTGGGCTAAGTGGTCAGGCCATTTCTTGCGCCTTTCCAAGTGGCTGAATAGATATTAGGATTTTACAGGCTATTACACATGATAATTGCACAGCATATTGAATTTCGGGGGAATCTTCTCACACTGGTTTTCTCTTTTTTTTTTGCTTTCCCTTCCCCATGGATAAACATTTTACGGTGTGCAAGTGCACCGTCTTGTATGGGCTATGATAAAAGGTTGTTTGCGACATACAATCAGTGTCCATGGCGGCCATGTAAATTCAATAACAGTGCTCTCCTAATTGCACAGCTTAAACCCAGCTTTAGCTCTTTAGATATTCATCTAAGCCAATTAAATGAAAGGCGGGTTGGGGATGGGGCATAATCCTTTGCTTGAATGTTAGAGTGCACATTCAAGAGCAATGTCACAGGAGGACCAGCTCCTCTCTAAAATAGCAACAAGGCTTGCCAGCAATTTATTCATGCGCTTGTCTTATTAATACTGCCGGTGTATGGTGTTTACTATATTGTCCCTTTATTATAAATAAATCATTTAGTAGAAAAAGGTAGTAATCTGTAGCAATAAAATTAGAACACAACCAGAAAGTCAAGGCAGAAATGATGTCCCCGCAAATAAGTTTTTACAGAAGAGAAGTTAAAGTAAGTCTGCTTTTTGACATCAGACGAGCACAGCTGTCATTTCCATGCGCCTCCATTAGACTCCGCAAACAGACTCGGAGATAATGCTCTTTTAATGTTCAGCACGAGTTGAGTAAAAGATGCCAAAAATTCATGTCTGACAAATGTTAAGAGTGGCATCACCACGTGCTCCATTCTCCACACTGGCTCAGCTTAGTCGTGATAGAGCAGGGAGAGAAAAGACAGATTATGAAATGCTGATGGAGTACCCTCAGCGCTGCCATTCATCAACATAATTAAACATAATCAGCACCATCCGCAGAGCAAGAGAGGTGGGTGATGGAGGGAGAAAAAAAAAAATTGAGCGTCAGTAAGAATGTGCGGAAGGTGGCAGAGCTGCAGACAATTGAACATTTACTGTCACAAAAAGACTCCATTAAACAGTAGAGTTGGATTCGTTTAACTAAAATTGCAAATCTGCTGGTGCAGAGTTTGAGCATGCGCTTTTATTCAGACCGTGGCAGAAGATGGTAAGAAAGATAAAAGAAAAAAAGCTTTTATGATGTTTGTTTTTGTCTTGGACATAGTGCCCTTATAATTAATCATTAATTTTAATTAACCAACGATGCCTCTGGCACACGGTTTTCCCTTACTAGCCTATATAATCCAATTACGGAAGGTTCTGGTTCAAAACCATAAACGGATCACCTTCCACTCTTGTTAAGAGATAATAAAAGAGGGTGCAACTTCTGATACTGAAGTGCTGGTTAGCACTGACTTGGCTTCTCGCTGGGTGCTATTCTAGTGCTAGTTCAATTACTTGTACCAATGTGCCCATATAACATTTATAGACTCTAATTTTCACTCTTGTAGAGGAGGAAAATGTCAAAATGTGGAAACAGTTTGCCTGTATGAATAGTTAGATACTACCCATCCTACCTTACCTACCAACGATTTTTCAAATGTCATGTGCACTGCAATATAGGCTGCTGTAAAACTTCACTACAACACAAGAAATATAATATGGACAAAAATGAAGAGGCAGTGGAGAAAAAAAAACTGATTTTGATCAGCTTTGCTTCAGCACAGACAGTCTTGAAAATATGCCTGAATAGGCCCACAAATCATCCCGGTAACCGGACATTCCTCATACAAACCTCTGCGTTCCAAAAGGTTAAAACCCAGTGAAAATTAAAGGTATTTGCCCATTTGTCCCACTTGTCAACGCTTTACTCTATCATATTTTCCTTGTTCTGAAGGTCTGCTTATGCTCTGTTTAAGTCCCATGTTGTCCCACACTTTGTTTCACATGACCGTGAACTGAACCGCAGCTGAAGGGCCTGCATCCAAGTTTGCATCACAACATTCCAGCAGTGTATCTGCACGGCGTAAACACACCGGAGGCTTGTCAATTCTTGCCTCCATCAAGTGCCGGTATAATTTTGTCAGACTGCTCATTGGGGTCAGCAGACATGCTGACAGATCATCTAAAATACCCAGTCAGCTCACACCATGTCTCCAGTCAAGTTCCCATTACACATGCTGATCTGTTCCTCTTCATACATTATTAACTGCCAAATGCAGCCGGGGCCATGTAGGCCATTTTATGGGAGTTTAAAATTTAAATACTTCAAAATTCCTGAGTAATTTGGCTGATGACCTGACAGCATAAAAGGCGCGTCCATGCCTATAATCTCACGGATATGCGCCGCATATTTGCATGAGAGTATTTAAGCTTTTGCCATGAAGGATCTGCATGTGCTCACAAAGTACATCTATTTCTTACTATTGTATTACATTCATATCTCAGGATACCATGGTCGCCGAGAGATAAGGAGAACAGCAGAAGCAAATAGTGATGGGCTCGTAGTTATTCAGAGCAAATTATAATGACTGAAAACATTCTCTGAAAGAGCTCAAGCACTCTGTTACATAATGATGTTTAATAATCTTTAATTCGACTATGCAGAGAATAGATAGAGAATAGAAAAATCATGAATAAAAATGAACTCAGATCCTCTGTGCTGTAGAAACTAATATTTATATTCCGACGACGTTTTACAAGATTGATTAAAACTCATCTTAGTACTCCTTGGTTTTGTGTTTTTTAATTGTCTTCCTCAAAGGTCATAAAGTAACTTCTACCATGGCACTGTTTTTTTTTAATTATCTCCGTGTACGTTTGGAACGGTTTGAGTCTTGCGTGCTCCGTTGCCAGAAGCCAATCCCCTATGACCCTGACCTTTTCAGGAACTAATAGAATTACAGCACACTGAATTCCAATTAAATAAACACATAAATGGAAAAAACAAAGCAGGCAGCAAGAGCACGGGAGTGTAATTGCCGTAAAGCCCCTTAAGGTAAACACATGTTCCCACAATGCAGCCCTGGTGAGATATAGGATGATGGGGAAAAGGGGGGTGGGTTGGGGAGGGTTAAGAGGGTGTCTGTGTGTGTGTGTGTGTGTGTGTGTGTGTGTGTGTGTGTGTGTGTGTGTGTGTGCGTGCGTGCGTGCGTGCGTGCGTGTGTGTGTGCGTGCTGAGGTGCAGAGAGAAAGAGACAGGCAAGACCAGCTTGAGAAAGACTCGCTTGTGAACGTGTTGTTAATTTAGTCCTGTTTTAATTAGCCCTTCAGCCGGAGCGCAGCAAGGCAGCGGGCGCTAGCGGGAAGCCCCGAAGATCTGGGCAGACTGGCAGGCTGGAAGAGGCCACCAGATTGGCATTCCAAACTACTGCCTGCCTCAGACCGGCAGCTGGGAGCGCACGCAGCCCACTGCTGCTCTCACCACCCAAAGGTAAAAACACAAACTTGTACTACTTTATTAACTTTCATTCTTTTTTTTTCCTTTGGGAAGGGGGGAGGAGACATCTTGTTTCTGCTGCAATGTTAAATCGCTTTTGCTTATTAAGCACTCTCAAGCAAAGGTCGGCATTGTGAATTCCATTCACCAACAATGAGGGGAATAAGGGCGTTACAAATAAACGGTGTTACTAGCAGCGTTACTTTTTTCAGCAACGAGTAATCAAAATATTCACTGTTTCCATCGTTACGACGCCGTAACTGAAAACAAAATAGCCGAACTTTACTGTAACTAAACTCACTGAAGCCGTTTTGCTCCGAGTGACCCGACCAGGGTGTCTCAGCCACAAAGAAGACGTGGAGAGGGCGGGGCAACCGCATAAGTGATGATGATTGGCTTAGGTAGAATAAAAATTTCATGGTAAGCCAACCAGAAGCAGAGTTGGGCGGTTGCTGTTCACACACACACTTAAGCACAGACTCGCACACACATATCACAAATGATCAAGACCGACACGCGCAGCATGGCCAGCCCAGATAATTCAAAGATGACGTTTTTAAAGTGGAAGTGCAGGCATGACTTTTCCCTCATTGAGATAAAAGGCAAGAATTTAAACGTGAAATATGATCATGACAGGAGCAAAGTGTTTCTCCACATCAGTTTGTCTCACACTTTCTCTCAGCAACATGAAAATACTGCAGATTAGCAAACAATGTTCTCTGGTTATTCGATTAACTTTCAATGTCATTGATTTAACATATTTAATATTCAGTTTGTTTATAAATAAGTGAACATAGAGTTGAATTTTAAGTTCCAGTAAAGGGGAGGGAGAGGTCCAAGTTCTTTGACATTTGAACGTTTAAAAATGTAACGCAAGACTTAATTTCCCTTAAACTAGCTACTTTTATCACACGTTTATCATGCTGTAACTAAGTTACTAACTCAGCTACTTTTTGGGAGAAGTAACCAGTTACTTTAACTAATTACTTTTTTTAAAGTAGCCCAACGCTGTTCACCAATGAGACATTCCGCTATAACTACTCAGTGTCTGCTGCATCTCCTTTGTTCTTTATGAACGTCTTTTTCATTGGCCCTTTCCATTCCATCTTATGGCAGCTACAAAGGTGTTTTGATATAAATGCACCATTAAATTTGAGAAGTAACCACATATCACACTGCCGTTGAACAGCCTTTCAGAGCATTTACCTTCAATAAATCACCTCAAAATTATACCAGGCATCTACAAAGTAGCCACACACACCTAAACATAAAACACACTAGCTGGATTTAAAACCCTGTTTCTAAAAAAGTTGGAACACTGTAAAATGTAGAAACAGAATGATTATTTGCAAAACACTGTAACCCCATTCTTAGTTGAAAATAGCACCAAGACGACATATAATATTTTTAAAACTGAGAAATGTCATTGATTTTTTTTTTTTTTAAATTATAGACCCATTTTGAATTTGATGCAAGCAACGCATGTCAGAAAAGTGGATCGGTGTCAACAAAAGACAAAAAACAAAATGCTAAATTGTTAAATGCTAAAGAAAACACCTGGTGGAACAGCTCACAATTAAATGTATTAAATGGCAGAACATGGGTGGATGTAAGAAGAGGGAAGCTGCGTATTTCTAAAGTGAAGATGGGGATGGGTTCACTGCTCTCTGAAAGACTGTGCTGGCAAAAAGCATAACAAATTAAGAATTATGTTCCTCAATATTAAAATGCAAAGAATCCCTGTGGATTTCATTATCTCAGGACATAATATCATTAAAGGATTCAGAGAATCTGAGGAAATATTTGTATGCAAGGAACTAGGCCAAAAACCAATATTAGATGGTCACGATCTTCAGAACCTCAGACAGCTCTAAATTAAAAACAGACATGATTCTGGAGAGGACGTCCCCACGTGGCCTCAGGGACGCTTCCAGAAACCACCATTGGTGAACATAGTTCATTGCTGCATTGACAAATGTAAGCTGAAAGTCAACCATGCAAACCAGATCCAGAAACTCTGAACCGGAGATGGACTGAGGGAACCCCCTCCCCACACTCTCTCTCTCTTCCTTCCCAAACGGAGAGTAGATTTGTGTGTGTGTGTGTGTGTGTGTGTGTGTGTGTGTGTGGAGGGGGGGTTACAACAGCCTGGCTCCATAGTCAAAAAGCCTGTGCGATAAACTGGCCCGCCTGCAGTCCTAACTTGTCGGTCATTGAAAATGATTGGTGCATGATGTGATGAATAATAAATAATGACAAAGGAGACCCTAAAATGTACAGCAGATGAAATCCTACATCAAGCAAGAAAGGGAAAACCCTCCGAACCCTCGGAGAGAGTTGTTAAAAGAAGAGGTGATGCAACAGTGTGGTAAACATGACACACCTTTTTTTAAAACAAGCTGCTGGCATCAAATGCGAAATGGGGATACAATTTTTTAAGAAAGAACAACGACATTTCTCAGTGTCAATATTCAATACGGTGATTTTGCGCTATTTTTAATTACATATGGGTTCTCAATATTTTGCAAGTCATTACATTCCGTTTCTAATCATACTTTTCATAGCGTCCCAACTCTTAATTGCCTTTCTTGATACTGGCATTGCGTGTTTCATTTTTGAAATCCGTTGTATAACATTACTAAATGATGTAGCCACTTAAAGTCAAATTGCGATTGAAATACGGCAGCAGTCATTCGCTTTGGCTGCAGAGTTGTGGTGATGTTGTCGCTGTCATGCTTAACTATAATAGGCAGCGCTATTTGAAAGCTATGAAACCAGTGGCTCAGAGGATTTAATGACCAACACAGCCCTCGTCTTCAGCCTATTTGCAGGTCGCGGTGCAAGCAGGAGCGCTTGGAGACGCCCTCACTGTCCGGGCATCTGGGACCCCCCCACCCCCCCTCACACCGCCACTGTCACGGTGTGATTAAAATAGTGTTCTCAGCCTTCTAATGGAGACCGCCACCTCTGAGCAGCAAACAGTGCATGCCCTGACAGAATGAGCAACTATGAGCCCTACTGCCTTCGTTTTCACAGAGGATTTATGACATCGCCTCCTATTATCTGCAGGTCGGATTAGTGCCATACACTCCCCTCTGAAATAAAGACGTTCCACGCCACATAAAGCCCGAAGTGTTTCAGAACTGCGCCACACTCTTTTGCACTCTCAGCAAAGATTTTAAGGATGACTACAGATTTCCACTTCTTCATTTGATAGCGACGCGCCTCGCACTCCGCACCGGACAGACCCACTTCTCTTGTTTGCCGTATCACTTGACGCGTCACGACAATTAAAAAGGGTCAGGAGGACGACGCCATTTTTCCTTGGCAACACCAACCTGATGAGTCCTCCACTTGAAACGAATCGTAATTGGTTGGCGAGCAAACCGCGGCTCTGCGGCGAGGACAGATTAAGCTAACTGCAGATGCAGATACGGGCAGGGGCGGGAGACAAGAGGGAAGAGGATCTCCTACTTGACTTTGAAGGCAGAGAGGGAGAAGGTGGAGAACTGGAGATGAAGGCGGTTGATTAGCATACTGTGCAGTAAAGAGTGCCCCTATCTACTGGTCAAACACTGTCTGGGGAAATATCCAGCAGCCGCTCCAGTTAAAGGGAGCCAGTGTGTTTTATTGCCCTGTTAATTAGCATGGATGTGGTTAGAGCTGGAAAGACACGTGGTCTGTCGATTCAGCGGGCACGCGGGACGTTAAGTGAGTGAGTAAACAAAAAGTTATAAAAGCATACGAGCTTGTCTACACAAACAATAGCAGCAAATATTGCTGGTCAGTGCCTTGAACATCCCTCCAGTGAGCAACCAGGAATGTTCCCTTATCACTTAGAAGTAATTGCGAGGTAGAGACACGTTTCCTGAAGCCTTAGGAAAGGTAACTCGCTTGTCTGCCAGTTGAGTTGTTTGATCTATTAACTTTGATCACACAGAATGTAGAGTTGGGAAATTCGATTTGACTGCACAGCACAGCGTGAAAAAACACTCAAAAGTCTGATCTTCTATACGGTTCTCCTTGTTCTCCTTTGCATCCTTGTTTTTCTTTTCCGCATCTTTGGTTTGAGGAGGAAAAAAAAAAAATGCTCGCTCAGCATATAACATGAAACACAAAAGTTAAAACTCAAAGCCAGGCTCATTTTAAGTTTTCGGTGCAAATAGGTTAAAACACCTTTTGGTATCACACCTGATCACTGGAGAGAAGGAGGATTCTAAGGTGAAGCTTCGGGGCGAAAAAAGCCCCTACAGTCATTTTCATAATTCATATTTCAGCCAGCTTGTGTTAGACACCAAAATAGAAATAATGGATTTCCTGGTCTTTTTTTTTTTTTTTTTTTTTTTTCTCTTATCGCCCCATGTCACACACACACACACACACATGCACACACACATGCACACACAGACAAACTGTAGTGCTCTGGCCCAAACCAGCAGTATTAGAAGTCAGTGTTAGCTGCAGGCCTCTAATTGGCCCCTTTTCTCCTCCTCTTGTCTCTCTCTTTGTGCTTGTGAAAACACTGGCTAGCCTCTCATACATGTTCCTCAAAAGAGTGGACACACTGCAGCCTGCAATTACCAAATACAATAAAAACTCTCCACATGAAATCAAACAGAAACGACAAGGCCGGAGCGTGTGTGTTTGTGTGTTTGTGTGTGTGTGTGTGTGTGTGTGTGTGTGTGTGTGTGTGTGTGTGAGAGAGAGAGACAGACTGACTGACTGAATGGTGATGAGTTGGAGAGCACATTCACACAGTGCATCCTCGCTGCATGAAGGATGCCGGCTGGAGTCACACGGACACACAGAGGCGGCTGCGAGCGCGACAGGGCCACTGAAAGAAGAGGGTCTCTTCAAAGCTGACTGTGGCATGCATCACTTAGAGTCGGCGAATTCTACTTGCTGTCCCGGCCAGCCAATCAATGCGCCCAGCGCTGTGATGTATGCGTCCGGGGGTTTTTACGGCAGCCCGCGTGCCGCAGTGTCTGGCTACCCTGAAAGTGCTACTGTTGATTATAAAAGACAGCCGCCGCACTCTCTCTCTCTCTCTCTCTCTCTCTCACACACACACACACACACACACACACTCTCACTCTCTCTCTCTCTCCCACTCCCCTTTTATTCTTCCATCTACTGCAGAGCCAATTTGCTAATGGATGCAGCAACCTTGTGATTTATTGTTGTCAAAGACACGCTTCAAGTAAAATGCACTAAATGATTTAAGTTTGCCGGGAAAAATTTACATTTGAAAGCCAACCCACTCTGGAGAGCGCCTTGCATCAAATATGCAAAGTTGATTATGCGGAGCATCTATTTAGTAGTTCCAAATCATTGTTCTAGCCCTCTTAGTGATATTAAACTCAGTATACATTGTCTGCGGTTTGTGTCTATTTGTGGATTCGGTTTCTGAGACGGAAATTAAACGAGCTACAAAGAAAACACTACAACAAAATCTAAGTCTCCACCGGCTGGCAACTTTTGATATTAAATGTGCCTGAAGGTTACGGGAGCTCCACTAAACTGAACTGGAATTTTTCACTTGAATTAAAGTACTCTTGGCTGTGTGCTTAAAGTAGACCAGGCAGTGCCAGATGTAAGAGACTCAGTTTCACTTTCTCTATCTTTTCCCCCCCCCCCCTTCTCATTATTCAGTGTAAGTACCGGACGGTCATTGCTACAATTCCCTTCACTTGTGTAGGCAGGCCAGATCTATAACTCCCTCTATCTCTCTGGCCCCTTTTAACCCATGTCAGCACAGAGTTATTACAGAGACGGACCCATAGGAATGTCTGAGAGTTCCCAAGGGTGTCTGGCTGCCGCTGAGGCCAGCTGTGGCTCCTACGGCCAAGTGACCCTCTCCAAAAACAAAGCGGCGGCTCGAGACTTCTGCAACCTACACGAGTGTCAAGTCACACTATGCACAAACAAGTGCGATGTCGCCACTGTGCAATATTCATTTCCTTGAGTAAATTTCCAAATATTTTGTTTAGGTTTTATTTCTCTCTCTGTTTATTCCTTTACCATTCTCTATATACCTCCCAGCCAACGTATTTCAAACGATTGGACTTGTTT
>CAAKHG010016746.1:21050-41431 GCA_901007715.1 Dactylopterus volitans | reverse complement strand
ACAAATCCTAATGTGCCCAAAATACCAAAATATGCCAAATCCAAATTAGAAAAAAAAGAGATGATTTCAAATGGCATGTCCCAATTTTGAGAATTTGGAGTAAATATTTTTAGTTTAGTTTTTATTGAAGTTAGTTAAGTCAATAAACTGAGCTAAATGCATCTGCTTGAGGACAGCCATTTAGTTGAAAATCTATTAAGAAGAGCTAGCTAGCGAGCTAAATAGCTAGCTGAAAAAGTGCAGTGCCAAGACCTTGTGCCAAGATATTTTTTTTTCCACCAATTTGAAGAATGAACCTCCATTTCAGCTTTTTCCGTTTATTAGAGGGTTGCATGTTGTTAAGGATCAAAAATCCAATAACCTTGCATCAGTTTACTTAGATGTTCACTTCCTGTTCCTACTTCTAATACTTGTGTCCACCGATTTTTTTTTTAATGTTTTGATTAAAATCAACAAAATTCTAACAAGAAGAAGGCTGCATGAACGGCCGAACTCCACCAAAGTCGATCAAAAAGAAAAGAAAGAATAAAATTTACTCAAAAAATAAAAAATACAGTCTTGAAAATAATAAACTGATCTGCTACATAATTTAATGGGTTCTTGATTCAGGTTTCATGAAAATGTAGCCCTGCAGTTTCTGTCTGCTGTAAACTATGAAACCAACTGAGGTGGGGGGGAAACATGACCACGCCAACTCTCCTCTTCTGTGTTTCAGGGTTTCTTCCGAAAACGGAAAACCAGCAACCTTGAGGCTTACGTGAACTGGTTCAACAGACTGAGTTATCTGGTGGCCACTGAAATCTGTTCGGTACGTTCTTCTTAAAGGAACATGTTTTGTACCTGTCCATGTTTCTCGGCAAGACCTGTCTCCACGCTTCATCCATTCTCGATTGTGACACGTGCAGCTGGTTCAAGTGTTTGATTAATTCTGGATGAGCAACATAAAGCAACTTCTGATACTGCATCGGAATACCTCTGGCATCTCCTTGTGACGTCTGTATGACCACATGTGCTTAGAAAAAGTACAAGTTTAAAATGCGTATAAACTGCGTGCATTCGATTTACTCGCTGTGTGTTTTGGCATCGCAGCCTGTGAAGAAGAAACACCGAGCGCGGATCATAGAGTTCTTCATCGATGTGGCTCAGGAGTGTTTCAACATCGGCAACTTCAACTCCCTAATGGCAATCATCAGTGAGTATTCCGCAGAAAAGCGTGACACCATGAAGCTCTGCCTCCAGACTGTATGAATGATGGCGGGGATTTTGAGAAATGCAGCACAGCCTCGCCACAGATCTTAAGCTCAACACCACGGGGGTGCAAACGATCCAAACAGCATCTCTACAACAATAGGTGATCGTCTGTTTGAGTTCATCGGCCACTGTGTTACTGTGCATAACAGAAGTAGAGGGGCAACATGGTTGTAGTTCCCATTTGATTGTAAACCCAATAATGTAGTGGAACAGAGATTGTGTGCGAAAATCAGTTGCAGGAAGAATAAGAGATATTCACAGAGGCTCCATCCTGGTACAGTAAAGGGTCGGGTTTCTTGATGCGCATGTGTTTTTGTCTCTCAGCTGGGATGAACATGAGTCCTGTTTCCAGACTGAAGAAGACTTGGAGTAAAGTCAACACGGACAAGTTTGAAATCCTGGAGGTGAGAAAACCTGCATGAAAATGTTATTTGCAGCCAAGTGCATGGTGGGGTCTCCCCAATGCTGTTCAAACTGTAAAAGAGTCCATTTCAATACAATTATCTTTTCCGTCTTTACCCAAACGACCACAGAAAATTTAACTTCATTTCAGGCATAACAACACAAGACACAAATGACCCAAGTTCTTCATGCAAACACCAGTGTGCCAGTGAAAGTTCTGTGTTTCAGCCATTCATGCACCCTCAAATAATTGGACTTTGTCATAAATTTTACAGAGGGCTATGTTGCTAAATGTAAATAGTTTAATTTGTCATGTGACAGGTGCAAATAATACTTTTTTTCACCCACTTTTGTGCCCACATCTTTGTACACTGTATATATTCAAAGTCTCCTGTGTGTGATTTCATTCAGCATCAGATGGACCCGTCGAGTAACTTCAGCAACTATCGCACTGCACTCCGTGGCGCCACCCAGAGGTCTGAGACGGCACACAGCAGCCAGGAGAAGGTGAGAGAGCTGAGGATTCAAGTAAAATGGGAAATAGATATTATATACATATCATAAAATGTGTAGCATAAAATGTGAATTTAAATTCTCTCGTGTTTTTTTTTCTTTCTTTTTTCTTCCTTCCTGTAGATTGTGATTCCTTTCTTCAGTCTGCTCATTAAGGACATCTACTTCCTGAATGAAGGCTGCGCCAGCAGGCTGCCCAACGGACACATCAATTTTGAGGTCAGCCTGCAGTCCAGGAGGGTCATTTACACGAGACTTGTCCGTCATCAGATGGCACAGAGATGTTTTTACACATGGATCTAATAATTCACTGTAAGATTATGTAACTGCTCCACTGAAATAGTTTCCTGTCGTCCACATGTAATGGAATGTCACCCCCTTGTGGATGAAAGAAGCGCCATCTCAATGCTTGATATTTATCAATGCATTCATTATTTTTCTATTTAGTACTGCTGGATCAGATTTCTACGTATTTCTTCTTCATATTTTAATGCTGTCAAGTCATTAAAAAATCATTTTTGACGACGTTTTAAAAAACAGAACTGAGTGATATATGAACATTGAACAAACCTCGATTGTAAAACTCCAGGGGCATAATAACCATGAAACGTGCAGTTTACATAGTTAAATTACTTTTTTTTGTGATAGTAACTCCTTTTTGAAATTTATTTTGAACCCCTACATGTGTATCTTGGAGGTTTTATACCCACTAATTTGAAAGAAGATATGTTATAGCTACAAAATAGCCCAAAATCAACCAGGGGATGGAGAAAAAAAATAGTCGTAGTCTCGCCTTAAGCTGTTTGTCGCTGTGTCCCAACAGAAACTGTGGGAGCTGGCGAAGCAGGTGAGCGAGTTCCTGGTGTGGCGTCAGGTCATCTGCCCATTCGACAGAGACCGCCGCATCCTCCAGTTCCTCGTCACCACGCCCATCTTCACTGAAGATGGTCAGTAGACATCTTTTCGAACACCCAACGATTCAGTCGTGATGCACGTATCTCCTCATAAATGGATTTTCACTCCGCAGGAAGGAAAATGAAAGTCTTGTTTGTTGTCGTTGCAGAACTACACTTGGCCTCATACGAAAGTGAAGGGCCTGAGAACAACATCGAGAAAGACAGTCGCAGATCGCTCAGGTGAGCGTGTGCGCACGCGCACACGCGCGCACAAACGCTCACGCTTACTCGCGCATTAAAACAATCAAAGCGATCCAACCTATTTTTCGTACATTAACACCGGGTCTCTGATGTGTTTTCCAGATCGTCGCTTCTGCACCGAGAGAATCGATCGTAAGAAACAGACAATCTTCTCTGCTCTGTGGACTAAATAAGCACGGTGTTTGATAGCTACAGATTCCTCCATATTTAATGGACATACTCTAACATTCCAGTGGCTAAATATTAGGCCATGGACATGGACAACAAACGCAGCTGGACCCATAATCTCAGATTGTTTATATTATATGGACTTTAACACCATGATAAATGACTTCAATCAGATATTGTAACAATCCTTGATGGAAGTCATCTACTACTAAAGGACACCAGCTGCTGCATTTATTACTTTTTCCCATCGGCCTTGTAAGGCTTCACGGACTGGAATTATTTTTTTCAATGTAAGGATTTTCCAAGGAGAACCGGGATTACTGATTTGATCATCAGCTCTGTCTGAGGCACTTAGAGACGACTGCAGAAATAATCGAAGTTGAATGGATTCGGTTCATATCTGCATATCACGGAAGGGCAGGAACTGTCCAGACATCAAGGGCAGGGTTTTATGAACAGTCTGATTGCAACATCAGCACGGCTTCTCCGTGGACCTCCGCGCTGCATTCAGTCAAAACCGCAGCGAGAGAATCCACCCTGAAAGGCGCACATTATAACACAGAACATATGTATTATAAACTATGGGCCAACATCTGCTTTTTAGGGGTGTTTCTGCTTTTCTTTCCTGCCGAGTGCTACATTTCTAATGCAGTTTGAGTAGAGCCGACTCCACATCTACTCGCATTTGCTGCCAGTTGCTGTGTTTTAATTACATTTGAACACGAGTAACTGCATCGGCCATCAAAGTACATCTTTGGAGAAATGGCTTTCATCAGTCACGCCATTTTGTCCCCGACATGAACTCTTCTGTGACATGTGCACTTTGTGTATTGGTGATCGTGTTAATCATGCAAGCTAAATCAAATGCACTTCAAGTACATCGTTTTTGTGTATCGTATTGCAGGACTTGACTCCTATTTTAAGGTGTCTTTCTACAGTATTAAATCGTATTTTCTATCAGAAAGTGAAATGTTTTTCTTACTGTGCTCTATGAAGTTTGAACTTGTTGCTTGTTGGCCGGCTCTGTGTTGGTAAAAGCCATTTTGTTAAACAGCTCATTTATGACAAAGAAGTGTGTTTGTGTCTCATCGAAGCGCAAACTGATGTGTGCAGCTTTAACTCAAACGGGAAACTCCTCTTTGTCGCATCTGTGATGACTTGAGTGTGATGTGACCTTTTCAAATCTGCCTCTGAATGATTGTGATGCTACATTTTTGTTTATTTTTAAAAAAAACAAAACATTTTATGTATTGAATATTTTATAAAGTGATTTTTACATGTATGTTTTGGGGTTGTTTTTTTCTCTAGTCTTTCCTGTGTATCGTTTGTGTCACCATTCAGGGTACTTGTACTGAAGGTCTTTGTGACATGAGAATTCTATTTTTTTTTTTCTGTCAAATAAACATAACTGAATAGTGCCTGTGTCTTGGGTGGTTGAATAAAAACACTTGGATATATGTAAAAGCATTTATTTACAATAGTCAGTGAACCCAAAAATTCGTATACATGTCAGTTGTCTTTGGCAAAAAAACAAGCATTAAGCGTTGATCCTCACTGACTCTAAACTCTGGTAAAGTTGATGCAGCGGCCCTGGAAACGATAAAAAAAAAGACAAACATTAACAAAACGGGCAGATGCGACCAGCAATTTTACAATTCGTTTGGCAGATCCTGGTGTCTGTAGACAACAATGCTATTTGCACCCAGGTACTTCATATAAAAGGGTATGTCAATAGCTAACCGGCTGTCATGACTTCTTACTTGGGTGCAAATAGACACTCGAATGCCACTTTTCCACAACATGGTACCGGTTGTACTCTACTCGCCTTTGGTACCCGGTACTTTTCTGGGGGGTTGTTTTCCATTAGACGATAGTAACGCCTCAGTGTAACTGGTCATCATAGCGATGTCATGTGACCTCATCTTCGACGCAACATAAAATTGCACAGAGAGGAGCAATGAGCCGGAGAAGAGAAACAGCGGACGATGCCAGGGGAATGGTGTTCTTGATTCTCGGTATGTGACCAACAATGGTTTGGCTGATTGAAGATGCCGGGCATGGGCTTGTGGGTATTCCGTGCGTGCTGCACACTGATGACACAATGGCGCTGTGAGGGTTCTCTGTGACCAATAAGTGGTGTGCAGTGTTTTCATGTCACCTCTCAGTATCTCATAGTACCTGGCTGGAACCGCAGGAGAGCAGCTACTGTTTTCCAAATGGAAAAAACAAAACAAAAAGGCGAGTGTAGTAGAGCCTCTAGCATGTAGTGATAAAAGGCCATAAACAGCAAAGCACAACCCAAGCAAGCCAGATTTGGTGAATATTGAGTAAATATGAACACAACTGATCTTGCAGACATGAAAGCCATCAAATTCCAATCCTGCAAAAATGTCAATAGAATTAGACCGAAAACCAAAATCTTTGAGGTTACAGCCCACCACAGTGGGACAATGCAGCATCCTTCTAAGTTTTGTCGAAATTAGCTTGAAAGCTGTGAGTTTCTATTGTTGGCTTCGATTAGACTATTCACACGCTCTGACAAAGGAATTAATGAAATCAGGTCAGCAGGCCATTCACTGTTGTGTTGATGCAGCGGGTTGTAATTTGTCTGCCGAATTATAAATAACGAGACTGGCTGCTATCATTTTCTGTTATTTTCTAACCAATGAGCAGCCATGAGCTTGGATCAAATTTCTGATCACACTTGATGGTAAAAAAAACATCATAGTGAACAGCACAGCCTCAAAGAAATGTGGCTTTAATTCACAATGACAATATGCTACATTCAAAAAGCGGCTATTTTTGTTTATCCATCGTACGACTTTGATTTTTTTTTACAGTGAAATTATGGAGATGTTTCTTTTTACCTTGTCCTGAGGTGTTGGCCTCATGATTGCCACTCTGTCGTACTGTCTCCTCAGTAAGGCCAGCAGTGCATCGAAACGCCCCTGTATGGACGAGTCAAACAGGACATTAAAACACATAGAAATGTAGATAGCAAACGCATCACACCATTTTACTTTTTGTTTGGGTTTGACACGCTGAGAGCCAGACAGGCCTCGGTGGCGTCGGTCAAAAGCTGCTCACTATGGCTTCAAGCGCTGCATCAACTGAGGACTTCCGTGATCGTTGAGGCCGGCGCCTTACCTTGATGGGAGTGTACCATTTGGCTTCGGGCAGGGGGTTGTAGACTGGAGGAGGTCTTGGCGGTGGTCGAGGTATCATGGGCTCCTCCGCGTCCTCTGGCAAGGTGACTACTGCATTTTTGGCTTTCTCAAGCCTCGACCCCTCTTCTGTGGACCCTTTTTCACCCCAGCGCACCTAGAGGAGATCAGTAAAAGTAACAGGTATGCATGAGCATGAACTATTATGGATATTTTCTAGTTTAATAATCATCCTGTATCTTAATTTACCTCCATGCGTTTTATTCCTCCAGGACCTCTGCCACCGTAGTATGATGCATCCACTGTTGGCCACTTGTGTTTGGGCGAAAGATCTTCTTCTGGCTCCTAAACAAACACATTTACAGTGACCTCAGTGCACTGCATATATCTTTTATCTATTTTTATCAATTTATTTATAGCCCTTAGCTCAATATTGTTGCAATCAAAAACTGACATGATTCATAGAACATTTTTTCGGAATATTTACTGCGTGAATCAGTCTATACCACACAGCCATGAAAAATGATTTTTTTTTTTTCAAATCTATTTTAATGCTAAAAAGAAAACAGAAAAAAAGCTCAGAAATCACAAAATTAAGTGTATACAAAGATAAACTTTACACAATCAATTCATCCCTTTACTGTCTAGTTTGCTCTGATGTCGTGGCTGTTTAACAACTTACAGTATATTCATGCTACAATCTATTGGTTGGCATGGTGACGGACTAAAAAACAAAATTACATCGATTCAAAAAGGTTTAGCATCTATATAAAAGCAGAATTAGCTGACACCCCAGCCTGTTCATTCATTTCAGTTACAAATTATTGTACAAAGTTTATTAAAGTTTGAAAGTAAAAATACATGTTGACATTTGGATTGTTGAAGCGCTTCTGTAGCTCAAGTACGCACAAGTGTTAAAAACGAGCCAATTTCTGTAGAAAATCACAAATGCTGGAATCAAAGCAAAAGAGATTAGCATTAGATAAAGCAAAGCATGTCCATTTATTTCAGTATCACTTTTTTTTGTTCAGAAAAAGCTTACTTTTATAAAAAAAAAAAAGTTTTATAGTCATTTCTAAAGTTTGAATAGAATAAATGTCCTTCAAAGGCTGAACATTTTGATTGTTGCATGTTTCTGAATGCATGCAGAAGTAGTTAGCAAGTGAAGCATCTACCAAAAGATCACAGAAAAGGGGGGATTTATCATTATTCACCTTTGTTTTACAACTTTGATAACATAAGGTGGTACTTCATAATGAGGCAAACAATAAACTGAACCATCTGTCCAACATTCTTTAAGTCAAACCTTTTTAAAAAGTTCGTTTTCTGAAACAGTCCATATTCGTTTGAGTCTGACAAATCTGGGATGAAAATTCAACTAAAAATTTGAACACTTAAATCACATAATGCGCAATAAAACAATTACATGATACTAAATCTCACCTGAACCACATGAGAAAGACTAAGAGACTAAGACTATTCTTAAAGACACAGTACTGTACCTGAATTAGATTATGCACAGGAAGCTCTTTGGCGTCACGAGTATCAAACTTTTCAAATGTTTAAAATATCACGTGGACAAAGCTTAACGCCGCAGGAAACGATTAGTCTGTGGCTGCAGTTTAGTAGTTATAAATGATCGCTGATTAGTGAGGGTACAGTCATTGCCACGGTCAAAACATCCCCCCCTGAAACCAACCAGTGATGACACGTTAACTTAATCTTGGCCTACCCACCATGACTGGAGGCGGAGGAGGGGGGCGAGAGGGCGGCGGGTCTCGGATCACCTGCGAGAGAGGAGCGACGAACACAAATATCACACGCGGTATGAAGCCGGGAACCTCGTGCCTCCACAGTTGACATTTCCAAATGTTTATAAACCCACCACAGTGCAGCAGAGCGGCCAGAACCACCAGAGCAGCGCCAGGGCCAATAACAGCAAGAGAGCCAACAGCAGCCAGAGCACCCAGCCCCCATCCGACTGCGGCGAACACACACACACACAACAAAGACGTGTTTGTGAATCTTACTCTGTTGTTGCATATTGCCTTTATTGGACCGAGCCATACGGTGTGTGTGTGTGTGTGTGTGTGTGTGTGTCTACTTAAACCAAAACATAACATGATAAACATGGCAAAATAAAAACAAAACACTGCAGCGGCGCAGTCACACTCGTAGTGGATTGTCCTCCCAGTACTGCCTTCATAGTGTCTCATAAGCTTAAATGAAAAACCTCGAATGGAGATAAAAACACACATCTGACGCAACTCAAATATCATTCCTGTGTGTCCACCCCCCTAATCCCTTAACCTTTACAAAGTGAAACTGTCAACTTGCTCCGAGCCGATATTACTATACATATTTCCTGTATTCTATCACACGAAAAAAAAACGCTAACAGAGAGAAACTTCCAAACCCAGTAACATGTTGACATACGATATAACTTTTAACTTTAACTTTTAATACTTTTCCTGATATGATTCCAAATTGATTTTGTCTGTTCTTGCCACAGGAAGTGGTGCTCTAATAACACTTGTTGGATTTTCAATAAGCAAGTTATCAGCTTGTTTAATATGTTTGATGGAAAAGGGAATCCACGCCAGGCAGATATCTCACTATCAATATAGAAATGAACGACTTCAGAGTAAAGCACCTGTAATTACTGACAACATACGATAGCACTGAGACAATCGTGAGAAAGTATGCATGCAAATCTACGGATCTCCTCGGGTGGAAAACACAAAGTGTCAGTGTGCATTTCTTCATCTCAGGTGACGGCTCCTTCATGCCTTTATGTCCCCGACAAGCTTCGTAAAATGCAGAGTTCACCAGCATGAAACAACACCGATGTGCAATGCCTATTTTTCTACTTTCCAATCAACTCTTTCGTGCTGACCGATACTCACACATGCTGTGGCAGTGATGGTGATGGGGCTGGAGATGTACGACTGGCCGTTGTTCAGGCTGACAAGCACTTCAATCGATCTGGAAAGCATCAGACAAAGAGAGTGTTCTTTTAAACCAACTAAGGGAGGCGGGTGATGTTCATGGAGCCTCCAGTCCGCTGGGAAATACAGAGACCGCACGTGCATGAATGCACTATTTCATTTTTTTTTTTTTTTTTAATTTCCAACATATTTTAAAATTAACCCATTTAATCACGCACTGTGCTTGTTTGGCTTTTTACTCATTTTCTGATATTTCTACTGTACGGTGAAGCGGTGAATATGAGTTGCACATTCATTGTTCGGCATCGTCACGCAGCCTGAACAGGTGCAGCCGTCCCTGAATGCCGGCCTCCGCTTCAACACTCCAGCATCTAAAGTGCCAGGAACTCTGACTCATCGAGCGAAGGAAGTCACTGCCATTCACACTCTTTATCACATTTGGACCACATTTCCTCGCTTTTTGAATAAAGTTTGCAAATAGTCGAGATTGTGGCAGTTTTGAGTCCATATATGCGTGTGTGTCGCTGTAAACAGGGACTGTTGCAAAGACGCAGTGGAAAGAATGGGGACGGAGAGAGAGAGAGAGAGAGAGAGAGAGAGAGAGAGAGAGAGAGAGAGGGCGTGCAGTTTGAAGTGGGTGAAGTCGCATCGGCTTTGGCTCGCTCTCTAAATGCCACAGAGATATTCTGGTCGGCTCATCCAACGCTTCAAGCTGTCTGCAGATGGTTTACAGCAAACATTGTTCACATTTCTCCATTACTCACACGCATGCAACAGATTTCTCGTTTTCTAATTTGAACCTGCTGCATTCAGGGTACTTCCAAAAACCAACGCGCTTCCATTTTGCAAGAGATGTCAGGGGAAAAATATATCGACATTAAAATTGGGCAAAACAACAAACAAAATGAAGTAAATAATAATGAATCATATCAAAAAGGGATTTGAAATACAGACAAATCAGTTTCTCTGCTTTCTTACTTCTTGTATTATTATGCATGTCTGCTGATGTGGTTCACATGGAAAAAAAAAAAATAGAGTTTGAGTAACTGTAAAGGACCACCTGAGACCTTATCGGTCACACTAGCAAAACCTTCTCCACCTTCTCTATATTTGATGTAAACAGAGCCCAAAAGCTTTCAAAGAGTTCTAGTTAATAATGCACATTTTGCAGACGCAGCCTTTTGAAAAACTCTTCAGTCAAATGAAAGTCATTAAATTGGGTTTAGTTGTCTTCCTCCAGGAAAGTGAGGCGACTTCACACTGGAGGGGAAAAAAAACAATAAAACACTTTCTACTTCCCAGTCAGCTAAGAGTGATTATTAAACTACGAGAGCCATTTTGATCCATTCAGACAGATAAACTGGGCTGTGATTTTTTTTTTAAACGGATATCGGTCTCCTGTTGTCTGAATTCAATAAGAGAAGCAGACAACATGTCAGCACCGCTTTTACATCATAATTCGTCCACCATGTTTGCAGCACTTTGCAAATATGGCGGCTTTCACGTCAGCGTATTCCCGATGTGATGCCGCTGCTCTCCGAGCCAATGACATACTCTTTTTTTAAAACCGTGTCAGGCGAGTGACGGAAATACCGAGTTACAGATGTTATAAAATGAGGTCGTGCCAGAAAACTTTCCAGAACTGGATTTTTCTTTCAGGAAGAAGCATGTTTTTAATATCTAGGATGAATACAGACTCGCTTTTAGTTTGGCGGGGAGAGGAAGCGATAACAGAGATCAGATGTGAGTATGACTTGAATAAAAACTTGTGTTGTCACTAAACTAACAGAGTGCGGTGACAAATAATTGCAGCCACAAGTGTTTTAACCTTTATACAGAGGACAAATAAGGATAGAGAGAACAGAAATGGACCACCCAACCGCGGATCATGAAATCATGTTTTGTTACTGTTCACAAAGTGTGATTTCTCAACTGGCGAGTACAACATTCTTGTGGTGTTGTGTTGCTTGTGCGACAAATGCAACAAAAGGTTCTGACCGCATCCATCGCCGCGGTCGGGAATCCGGACACACACGGTGCCGTTTTCACTGGTCACGCATCAAAACAAATCCGTGGCGCCTGAAGCGTGTTGGTAACACGAGCTCTTCAAACTCACTAAGCAGCTGCTTACGATGCACAGCTCTCTCTCGCTAATCAGATTTAAAAAGCATCCAAAACAAAAGCGTGACAGATTATGTCATGTTTTGCCCAAAATGCCGGCGGATTACGAACGTGTCACAGGAGGCGACGTACCCAAACAAACATACTGTTGCTTGTACACTTCTTTTTTTTTTTTTAGAATATAAATGCTATATGCTAAATGCTATCATTAATGCAAGCAGGAGAGTAAGATATCCCCTCAAAATGTAACGAGCTGTCCTGCTGCCATCATGTTTCATGAAAAAGGGCCTGGTAATTTTTCACATTCCTGATGACAGAAAGCAAGTGCAAACATTAAAAAAAGTAGTTTCTGCAAAGTAGAATGGCTTTAATAACATTCTTCTTGGCGAATGCTAAAAAAAATGCTTAGCATTTTTGTGCCAACAAATAAAATCCTCACTTTTGACACGAAACGACCTTTAATTGTTCAGTATCAGCTGGCATGGCAAAGTGTGTGTTCACTTACTGCCCGACCTCATGCAGAACGGGAGCGGGACACAGCAGATGCCCATCTCGGACGACCGTCGGCTTCTGGTCTGAGAATAAGAATTATCGAGAATGAATTTCCCTACGAATACATAACTGATTAAAAAAAAACAAAAAACAAACAAACAATGCCAGGACAAATGCCATCACTTTGGCTCGCAACGCAATTTTGCCTCCCCATACTCTCACACTTGACATTTTGAAAATCAGTCATGGGTGAATGTTCAGTTATAACAGTGTGACATCATGGAATTTTAGATGCTGCCAATCAGGAAAGAGGAAATACTGAACACTTTACTATATATATATTAAATACAGTGCGTAATGAATTAGGGCAGGGGTTTCCAAAGTTCTTCTTGTTCTGGATGGAATATCAATATGCAGCCCACTCCTGCTTTAAGTGATTTTGCTCAATTCCGATTTTTCTTTTTTTAGCTTGCTTAAACACCTTTTTCTGTATCAAGTTTAATTGATTTCTTTCAAAAACAATCAGAAGCAATGAGTAGGCTGGCAAGGAATGGCCTAAAAATGATAAGGGGAAAAAATTATGAACAAAACGCTTTTTAAAACTGACAACAAATCTGTATTTGTGATTAAAAGTATGTTTGTAACGGTCATATCAGTTGGGTGAGATTTCAAAAGCTTGTGAAAGGCTTCTGAATGACACTGTAGCCTTTCACAGTCAGTTTAATAGATGTGACATTAACTTAGTCCTCAATTTACTGAGAACCCCCAGAGGGCCCGCGCCCTATTTTGGGAACCTCTGTTTTTTGTAGCATCAAGACGTGAAAAATGAAAAGGAAGAGAGGGATAGCTAAAGAAGGAAAAGGGTTCGTAGGAGAAAGAAAAAGGAAGATTTGATGCACTCATGTGCTGTGGTGTCATGTCCTCTCTGTGATCCCACCATCCTCTGGTGAGCTCTTAATAGACTAATGAGACAGACCATCTTCTCTCTCTCTCTCTCTGCTCAGCCTCATAATGTCTCCTCTGTTCTCCGGATGAAGTCGATAAAATGCAGCCAGTGTTTACTTCTGCACGGTGCCGCTCTGATTTTCCTCTGCAGCACGGCGTCTGTGCTCGGGATCACATTTCACTCGATGGATTAGAGGGTGATATGAAGTGTATAAAACGTGGCCACATGTGCACTTGTGCAGACTTGATCGACCCCAAATGCACCTTCAGTGCACCACATACTCACAGCATTCACAGCACTTACTGTATGTGTTTTGATTGACGGTGAGGAAGCACAGTACGTTGTCCGTCCTCTTGGATCCGCTGAACCCGCTGCCCCTCAGCACCACACTGAAAGACTCTGACCCGCAAGGTAACCACACAATAGGAACCGCAAACATGTCGATCTCATTGTGTCTTAGCACACTCTTTAAAATTTCACGACTAACTCACCGTTCACACAAACGCTCGACGGCTCGATCGTGAACGTTTCCGTGCACGTCTGCTTCAGGATCTGTGTGTGCGGACGCGGACACGGGCGGGTCATGAGGGCGCCCTTCGTGCGAGTCTCACTGTGAGCGCGCGAATGTGACATGACGGGACCTCACCGAGTTGACGACGTCTTTGAGAGCATGAAACCCAGACAGAACCGGGAAGACGTGCTCCGCGCCGTCTGCTATTTCAGCAAGCTGCGGCACACATAAAAAAAAAAAAAACTATTTATAACTATCAATCGCCCCTTTAAAGATAAATGGCAATCTTGACATTCCGGCAAGTCATCCGCTGCTGCTTCTTTGGGAGGTCCCGCTATCAGGTCTGCAGTAGCATCTGGGGAGGAAAGGCCTGTTTATCAGAGATGAAAGCTCGGGACAGCTGGCTGAAGCTTTCATCTCCTGTTTTAGCACAACAGGAAGCGGGTCCAGCATTATTAAATCAGTGCTGTAATGGCTTCCTCCTCAGACCATAAAGCACACTCGCCCAGGAACCGGGGCCGGCGATCACTTGCAACCGTCAGCTACTAAACACATATGAGTTAGGTAGTTTTGAAGCAATGCAGACGTGCACATTAAAAACCCTATTTTGAAGCTCAATAGTATGACATTAATACTGCTGCAACAACAAACTAAGCAGTACTTCTGCCTGCATGATTCAAGGTGAGGGTGAAAATGGGGGACAAATTCAGAGATAGGCTATATTTCAGTTAAATGTGGTTAAGTACATTTTTTTTGTAGTCTGATAATTTTATTTTACTGCACAGAAAGGAAGAAGATGTAATTTGCCACAAAATGCCTTTAGCGCTTGTATTTGCGTATTTCAAATATCTGTATATATAACATTATAAATATATAACTTATATTTATCATCTCATTCTCACAAATACACGTTTTAATTCTGTGGGTCTGAGTATTTGTGCTGTGTTCGTCACACTAAGTAAAATGTTGCAGTGCTACATTTACAGCATTTCACTGTCTAATTTAGGATTAATTGGAACCTGATGATCACTTATCTCCTAACTGTCCCAAACTAGGAATTAAGTTGTGTTATGCTGTTGCACAGCTTTCTAAGCGCGGGCCTCCATTACACAAGCTTTTTAGCGCCATTACAAATAATCCCCATCAATAGTACTTTTTCCAACGAATCTAGCGAGCTCTCCATGGCCAGCAACAAACAGTTACAACCTAATACAAAACTACAATTCAAATAGTGGCAAAATAACGACATCTAATAAAAAAAAAATATGTCGCTCTGCACAGTCAATCCCTTTAAAAACTAAAAAAAAAAAAAAATAATTAAGACATTTCTGATCATGAACATTTACATTTGTCTACCAGTTATGTAGCAAAATTTTCACCAACTTTTTGAGTAGCTGTTCTGACCTCAGAGTGCTTTCACGTGATTTTTTTTTTTTTTTTTTTTTTTAGGAGCCATCTGATTCTCGTGGATATTCTGATACCACATGATTGGACAAATATTGCACCCTTGTGAAATGTCTGGAGGGAAGGAGGCATGAAAAACAGATACTCACCAAGCCTACATAAAAGACTAATCACTTTGTGTGACCCCTGTACAGTTTGTTGTATTTTTCCTTCAATATTTTTTTTACAGAAAACCTCGATTCATTCATATTCAGCAGGAACAGATGCTACATGTTTACATGGACTGAAACGACCCTCAACAATCTGATACCCACACAAGATGAAATAAAAGCGTCTCCGAGGAAATGAAAACTCCCAACATGCTGCCTTACAATATGTATTCTATGTTGTTGCATAAATACAAGACGGCATATTTCATGCACTTTTAAGCCCTGCCAGCTGCTCACTCGGTTGAGCCTGAGCAGTGTTATGACTGCTCTGAAATTCAAACACACACACACACACACACACACACACACACGCACACGCACACGCACACGCACACGCACACACACACACAGATGGTTTAAACAACCAGCACTATCAGTGTCAGATTTCCCTTCTCAGTGAGCTAAACAGAGTATCAGCCAACAACCGAGACAGTTCAAACATCGAGTCCTCCAAACCTGTTTGTGGTCGAAATCCATGACCCCGACACAGTACACCCGGGCTCCGAACCCTCTGGCTTTGTCAGCCTGGGAAGCACAACACAACCGGTGAGATCCTGCAGAGGGGTCAACCTGCTTCTACTGATATAAAAACCCACGTTTGCTTTCAGTTATCGTAAAAGAGCAAAATGTTATGAGATCGTGTGTAAACAGACTTCAAGTCTCCTCGAGTTCATTTCAAACTTGGGTGGAGTTCAATGGCTGCTTGGACGGCGTCGCAAGGGGACGGACATCATGATCTCCGAGCATCATTTTCATCCTCATCCTGCATCCCTTTCATCATCCCATCATCTCCACCATGATCATTAGCCTCACTAGTGTGTGTATGTGTGCGCGCGCGTGCGCGCGCGCGTGTGTGTGCGCATGCACATGCATGTTACCTCCTGTACACTCAGTTCATAAGGGTAGACTTCGAGCTTGCCATCAGTCAGGACAATGATAATGGAGGATGACGGCGATGTTTGTGTCTTCATCTGATCTGACACCTGGTGGCAGGAAAAACGTCACTCTTCACCAAACGCGGCTCGTTTGCATTCTTCTCCTTTTCGACACCAAATTCATCTATAAATATTTGACTCACTGAACTACAAGAATAAACCAATCTGTAACAAATACTGCCGAAATATGCAAGCCTTGCTGACAAAAGATGGTTTTATGTCAAACTAGAGATGAAGTAAACAGCTAAGTAACCTTTTCCTGCAGGTTAATCCCGAGTGTTTGCACCTACCGCTATCATGCCTTCATGCATGTATGTTTCACCAGCAGGTTTGATTTGGCTCAGCTTTTTCAGACCTTCATCTATCTCGGACCTGCACAGCCGGAGTGCAAATAGAGACTGATAAGAGACAAGTTTCTGTGTGAGCTGGTTATCTGTGTTATGTTATGGTGAAGTCGGGGGTGGGGGGGGGGGGGGGTCAAGGGCGGTCGAGGAGACAGAAAGAGTGGCAAATTTCAAAATCTAAAAGACCATACCTGTCGCCAGTGAGTGGCAGGATTACAAAGGCTCTGGCTGAAAAGACAATGTAGGAAACCCTCATCCTGGGACTGAAATGCACACACACACACACACTGGTGTTAAAAATATGATAATTTCTTACTTTTGATTTGACACGTAAACATATGTCTTTCCGTGCAAATGTTCCTGAGCCGCGCCCAAACAAAAAGAGCAGGGTTGAGACCATGATTACAGGTATCCTCTCCTGTTGTGACCCTGACTACAGTCCAGGGTCATTAATATATGGAAATGCCTTGAATTTGATGCCTGGCAACAAGAATTTCCAAACCTAGCAACACTGGGTCAGCACTTAGCAATAAACATTCTAGCATGACGTAATGCAGCGTTTTATATTACACCATTAATTAACTTGACATTTGTGTATCTGAATGTATACAAACGAACAAAACAATGAATTAATACAACTGTTTTTAAAAGCATTCGGGACTCTGTGCATGGTACAAATTGAACCACAATGTGAAGATCTGCAAAACATTGAAACCCCGTACATGTAATTAAAAATAGCACAAGGACATTTCAAATTTTGAGACAGAAAATGTAATTGTTCTCGGAAGGGGGCAGGCTTGAAATTGATGCCAGTAAGTATGAAGTATGAAACAAGTATGAAAAAACTCGGGCCGTGTCATGTCATCCTCTCTATTGCACTCTTCTTTGAACGACACTTATGTGCTATTTTGAGAGTCACCTTTTTCTTTTCTTGCTTGTAGGGTTTCAGCTTCTCAAAAAGTTCCTTTGTCATACTTTACATTTCATAATGTGCCAAACATTTGCAATGGGTAACAAAGTCAGGACTGCGGGCAGGTCGGTTTAGCACCCCGACTCCTCTACTCCGGACGCCATGCTGTCGTAATCCGCACAGAATGTGCTTTGGCGTTGTGCTGTTGCAAATAAACAATGCATCCTACTTGCTCCGAAACCTGCATATATACCGTTCGGCATTAGTGGCGCCTTCGCAAAAGCGCAAGTTCCCCGTGATGCCCTGTGCACTAAAGCCCCATATACCATCAGGGATGTTTGCTTTTGTATTATGCACTGAAAACAAGTGCATGGTGGTCCCTCTCCTGGAGTGTTCCCGGGCCCATGCAGTGATGATGATAGAGAATCGGGGCTGTTTTTCACGCAGCGCCGGCTGAAAACCCAAATATCGCAAGCATCCAATATTGGTTCTCAGCCTTGTCCCTTGAGTACAGAGGTTTCTTCAGATTCTCTTAATCTTTTAACAATGTTATAAACAGCAGACAATGAAATCCCTGGATTCTTTGTTATTGTACATTGAGAAACATTATTCTTAAATTGTTGCCAGTCTTTCACAGAGTAGTGAACTCCCACCCCATCTCTGCTTAAGAAATACTCAGCCTTTCTGGGATGAATGTTTGTTTTTTTTTATATGCAATCGTTTTACTAACCTGCCAATTAACATAATTATGTGAGAGATGTGCCATCAGGCGGCGTCTTTTAGCGTTTCACAGCTTTTCAAGTCTTCTCTTACCACTCTCCCAACTTTTTTGTAATGTATTACAGGCATCAAATTCAAAATGGTCAGAATACTTTTCAAAAACCAGCGACATTTCTCAGTTTCAACATTTGATACGCTGTCCCTGGGCTTTGTTCAATTAAATATGGGGTTACAGTTTTGTAAAGAAACACATTCTGCCTCTATTTACATTGTAGACAGCATTCCAGCTTTTTTGAAAGAGGATTTTTATAACAAGCAGGACTTAATTATTAAAAAGATGTTGTTTAATGCCAGCTTTACTTCACACTCTCTGGTGTGGTCAGCACCACATTCAACATCTGGCTGGATATATTGCTCTCGCATTTAGTAACCTGCTATTAAACCTAAAGATATCACACGCACACACCCTTTTTCGGAGCAGCTGGTGTCCTAAGTGACATCTACTGCTTGAAATAGGCATGCCCTACTTTCCACTAACTACTGCTGTTTGTATTATTATTTCAAGGCGCTTAGACTGTTCTCTCTTTGTAAATAGTGTGTTTCATTATCTTAATTTCTGCTGCACAACTGTAATTTATTTCAAACATGCTTGGTTGTCTGTGTTATTCAATATTTTCTTCAGTTGTTTATAGAATTACAAATTCCTCAGATCCAAGGACGTGGAGGAGGAGGGGGGAGGAAGAAGATGAGGGAGGAGATGAAATGAAAACGTCGTCTCACTTACCTGACAAACCTCCAGGTGAGCTGTTCCACAAATCCATAGATCTCATCCCAGTGTCCCGACACACTGCCTGACCTGCAAACAGGCAGCATCAGAGTGATAAATCACGCGCGCGCGATCTGAACTGAGTCTCCAGTTTAAAACCTCACCTTGCTGCAGTGATGCACGGCTGTGCGGGCACAATGGAGCACCTGCAATACATTTTTCCTGCAGGAGGAGTTTTATGTGAAATTTTTTATTGAATCTGTTTGAGAGAGGTGTTGAGTGGGACGATCAAAATATTAGGGACACCTCTCTCTGTCACCCAGTACAATTCCCTGACAGCATCACAGGTAAAAGTCCCGATAAGAATCATTAAAATATGTGTCAACACATCTCTCAAACAGATTCATTAAAAATTCAACGTGAAAACACCTCCTGAAGTAAAAATGTCTTGCAGGGGCATTGCATTATATTCTTTGGTAAACATTCGTTGGTCACAATGTTCAGGCTCTACACATATATTAGGCACTACTTTGAGCATTAATAAAGGAAATATATAATTTCACAAAAATGTAAAGATGTGTGGAGGGGGGGGTGCTCAAAAGTGCTTAAAAGTGCAGTGATATACCGTATTTTCCATGCAGAATAACTAAAAAAATAATAAAAACAGAGGGGGTATCAGACAATTTTGTTCTGTTCTTGCAAGTTTGATTTGAACAACGAACGGTTAATTTTGCTTTTTTGTTGCAAAGCCAGTAGAGATATCCCCCCTGGGCGCATCCCCCCGAAAACTGAAAAGATGAAAATAAAGCCTCCAACCTGCAGCGAGGCAGCGGAGGAACACAAACACAACCTTACATGGCGAGGCCGCGCCGCCCGCGCGCTCAGCCTGCAAATATTAGATGAATGTGTCCCGTTAGGCAAAGCCTTGTTGACACGCAAGACAGTCTGTCTGTGTGTGTGTGTGTGTGTGTGTGTGTGTGTGTGAGAGAGAGAGAGAGAGAGAGAGAGAGTAAGAGAGAGAGACATATATATATATATAGAGAGAGAGAGAGAAAGGGAAGAGGGAGAGATAAGGAGAGAGTGAGGGAGAGAGAGAGAGGAAGAGAGAGAGAGAGAGGGAAGAGAGAGAGAGAGAGAGGAAGAGAGAGAGACATATATATAGAGAGAGAGAGGGAAGAGGGAGAGATAAGGAGAGAGTGAGGGAGAGAGAGAGGAAGACAGAGAGAGAGAGAGAGAGAGAGGAAGAGAGAGAGGAGAGCGAGAGAGAAGGAGAGAGAGAGGGAGAGAGAGAGGAAGAGAGAGAGAGAGAGAGAGAGAGGGAGGGAGAGAGAGAGAGAGAGAGAGAGAGAGAGAGAGAGAGAGGGACTCACCTGTCCAACACAAAATAAATATCAAATGCGCCGTCACAAGACGCGTCGTC
>CAAKHG010016746.1:0-14780 GCA_901007715.1 Dactylopterus volitans | reverse complement strand
CCCCCCCTCTTCTCTCGTTTCTCAGTTTTGGCGGCAGGTCTACCTGCTGACGGTGTTGTCCCTGATCCTGGCGGTCTTCTGTGCTCAGATCCACCCTCGTTACCTGAGCAACGACTGGCGAAGGCTCAGGATGGCGATCTTCTGCTGCGTTGCCGGCATCAGCGTGGTTCCCGCATGCCACTGGGTGTGGCTCAATGGAGGATTCACCTGTGATGTCGTTCAGGTCAGGAAAGACTTTTACGGTTTTATTGCAGTTTGCCGCAAAAGTCGGCATATCAAGCTTCACATGCAGCGTTTTACAGTTTGATTAGCAAAGGGCACTGTGGGCTGATGTAACAGGAGACTGGATTTTACCATGTTCATCCTCATTCAGCTGCAACCTTCAATCTGTCATTTTTTGTTGTTGCTGTGAACCTGGCAAATATAATCCACTTATAATCTACAAACTGTATTTGAATAATCTTTTTGATTAGTTTTAAGTTTGACAGTCTAAAATATGAGCAAAGGGAGAGCCTGTTTTGGTACACCCAAACATCACTGATAACTTTATGCGGTGTTTTATTAAGTAATGAATATGAACTCTTTGTTCCTCGCCTTTGAAATATAAAGCCGTGCAAATCTTGTTTCTGGTTGTGTGCACGCAGCTGTTCCTGCCCCGCGTCATCGTGATGTACTTGATTGCCGGATCCGCCTTTCTGTTCTACATCACAAAGATCCCGGAGCGGTATTTCCCCGGTGAGTCTGTTTTGCTTCTTCTCCCCTCTCTTTTCGTGTTGAAGCCTGCAGGGGGCGGAAGCAGCAGCGTTAAACCAAACGCCAGTTGCTCTGAAAGGGCTGGTGCACGCAAAAATCTGCTCGCCACGATGCGTCTGGAGGGGGTGGGCGAAGTGCTTAAGTCCACAATGCTCTTTTGGAGTTTAAGGCATAAACAGAGTTGCAGCCAAATCCAATATAATTTAAGTATGCGGTGATAGTTTCTTCAAGTGTGAAAAAAAAAAAAAACAGATAAAAAAACAAAACACGCCTCCATTCTGTGATGTCATCCAAGTGTCTTTAAGCCCTGGCATCCAAGTTCGCTGTGGGATGGCGTCATTTACACCACGTTTTTAGCCTAAATGTAGCTGTTATGTTACCAGCCTCCCGCTGCGTCCAAGGTGGCGTGCGCACAGCTCTCGTCTGCACAAATGCCACGTGTGCGTGTCTGTTGTTGGTTTTTTTCTTTCTTTTTTTTCACATTTGAATACGTGATCACGTTTGCTGCAATTTTATTGCATTAGGCCGCAAGGCTGCTCACCCCTGTCACTCCAACAGTGTTTAAGGCCTCAAAACACTTCACTCACCCCTCCAGCTTCATAGTGGTGAGTAGAGAATGAGTAAATTTTCCTTTTTTTGGGGGGTGAACCATCCTTTTAACAGATTAAGCTACAGGATGATTATTGATGATTAAACAGTTTTCCCCTTGCGTTAATCACTTGTGCCAGGTCATTTTTTTTACAAGTCAAAGTTCCCAGCTGTCAAGGGTTATGATTATGATGTCAGCGTTCAGATATGACATGTATTTTTTACCCTAAATACCCCACATGCATGCAGGGTTTATTTTCAGTATCTAGAGCAAATCTTTTCCTGCTCTCTCCTAGGCCAGCTGAACTATCTTGGTGCCAGCCATCAGGTGTGGCACATACTGGTGGTTTTGATGTTTTACTGGTGGCATCAGACGGCTGTGCACATCATGCACTTCAGGCACAGCCAGCCCTGCCCAGCGAAGACGAGCAGCTAAATGAATCCTTCTCGGTAATGTTGTTTTAATGCAACGGAGGCTTATCACCAGCTCCACTTCTGTTCATTGTGAATATAAACTGCAACCTAAAATTTGCCCAAACCACTAACCACCAGAAGCTCCGTTGCTGAGGTATAAAACTGAGAAAGTAGCATTTAGCTTTCACTGAGCCCTTTGTTTGTTTTTTTTTGTTTTTTTTGGGGTTTTTTTACACAATTTAGTTGTTTGTGCTGTTTAAGACCAGCAATAGTCTCTGAAAGTCTACTGGATGCCGGAGCAGATATCGGCTATCACGGGGTTGGAGATTGTATACATTTTAAAACAAGAAGGCAGTAGACCAGAGCCTGTTTCTGTTGTTATTCTGTGGCTTGTCGTCAGAGGCGCTATCAGATGAAACATCTTACATGAAGTGATGCAGCAGCATGATCTTGAGACTCCTGATGAAACCGAGAATAAGGCTTTATATCCCTCAATGTTGCATCACAAACATTTTATCAATGCATGAAGCAGATATTTAAATGTATTCATAGAAACAGACTAAGCTTTGGGTTTTTAAAAAAAAAAAAAAACAACTGATAGTCATGTCATCTCGTGTTTGGCTCTTTTATTTTACTGAGGCATTGAAGAATATATCAGAGATTCTTGTAATTTTGAATCCAAATGTGGTAGCCTTTGTGGTTTAGTTTCATCTGTCAGTTTCAACAAGACTGTGAAATGTCTTGATCCAATGCTGAAAACATGTAAAAGAACATGATAATGTAAAAGAAACGACTTTAGCAGCGTGGCTGAGTTGGGAGAGTGATGGTCTGATCCTCAGCTCCAGCATGTTGAAGTGTCCTTCAGCAAGATACTGAACCTTAGTTGCTCCTGATGAGCATTTTGGCACCTTGCATGGCAGCTTCCACCCCGGAAACGCTATATAGATACAAACCTGTTTACCATTTAACTGGAAATTTAACATGTGGGCAGAGTGAGGTGATGATTGCTGCTACCTTGAGTAGTTTAAGCTTTTGAACAAAGAAAAGCTAAATGTCAATCACGGATCAATCTATATGTAGGTTACAGTATATTGAATTCAGAGCCCCACTCCATGTGTGTCTTTCTTTCTTTCTTATGCTTCATGAATTGTCTTTGGAACAAATAAGGTGTCAGTTTAGGAAAAAAGCACTACCTCTTGACAGGTAAGCCTGCACTGGGCGAGATGTCGTATCAGCCGGAGAAGTCCAGAGCACAACAATCAATCAGAGTATTGTCGTCTGCTTTGCTGTAATTTTCACCATGAGGGTGGTGGATCAGGAAGTGCACGAGAGCGGGCAAATCTAAGTATTACTGGATCAAATAATCATCAATCCCATATCTGTGTCTTGAGTTTTGGTTTTTATTTAGGATCACGGATGTGAATTAACACTCGTGTTCTTCTTATATCCTTCACTTGTAGAAAAAGACTCAAAACAGGATCATATAAAGGGGATATTAACTTTGCTTTAATGTGACACAAAACTGGCCAGTAGGAAAGCACTAAATTGGCTGAGGTGTCTAACAATACATATCATGGTTTCATTATATGAACTGGCACACAGTTATAAGGGTTGGAGTTTGTTTTTTTTGTGCTTTGAGATTCATGATGTCGGAGCAAGCAAATGTGTCCCAATGTAAAACGTTTGGATGACTTGATGAATCAGCCACCTGCTGTATCAGTTATCGGCGGCATCCGTTGTCACTTATGTGGTCCTTCTGTCACTCCTCTCACACACATATTCACACACTCAGAAAGAGCAAGCAAATACAAATAGGTTATTACCGTCGACCACGTGTTCTTGCTGAAATAAGGTCAATGTGAAGTGTTTCAGGTATCTTTAACAGTTTTTAATCCTCAGTACACGTTGGGAGGGTTACTGTTTGTAGTATTATGTTTTGTGTTGGGGTTTGCGTCATTACTGTTCTCCATTTGCCTAACTATCTTTTGAGTGTATTTGACTGTATGCATGTGTTACAATCTGATTTTTGGTCAAGAGGAGATACCAGAAATTCAGACAGTTATCAACTTGATATTACCTTTGCTGTTACACCGCATAGCCAGTATGTGTTGTTGTGTGAGAATTTAATATTCAGAACAAGTTGTGAATTCCGGCTGAGGTTGCTCACTGCTGCATAATGTAGATTTGGAAAACATTAAAAGTAGTGACTTTGTTGCCTTGTTCGGTGTGTTTTTAGAACAAGAACTCGGCCCTCATGAACTGCCTGATCCTTTGTTTGGAATGATGTCATGATTTTTTGGTTTTTTTTGTTTTTTTAAATCCTGTGTTTTTCTCTATAACTTGTATGATAAAGCACTGACCTATGAGATGTATAAAAATGATTTCAGTGCCTCTGTGAAAATATATTTTTAAACATTTTGAATGAATAAAGAATGCTGTGAACTTAAAACAAACAGTATCTCTTAAGATGGTTCAGTTACTCCTGCTTTTATTTTTTCTTTAGGTATTCAGAAAGTTGTTTAAATCACAGAATAACATCTTATTATAACGTACTTAATTATTACATGCTTAATTACCATAGAAATCTTATTTTGGTGGCTGAGGAAGCACAAGTTAGATGCCAGTTACTGATCCTATGTCTTGCTATTCTCATAATTGAACAGGAGAGGGCAGCATCAGTGCCCGTTTACAATTCAGAACTCAGTGGAATTGGAGCTGGAGATTTTTTGAATAACCTGTTTTTTTTTGTTTGTTTTTTTATAGGGTGTTTTTACAAAATGGGGAGTGTCATGTGAACGCCTGATGTCAAGTGAATCACTTGGGTTAACTACGCATTTCATGCTTGGTTAACCCACTGACTCTGTGATGACTCAGCAGGTCAAAGGTCATGTCACATGATGACATTGTCACTCTCTGAAAGCCTGAGGTGTTCGTCTGTCAGTCTTTACAATGATGATTGTTTGGTGCCCAAAACATTCTTTTGGAAAATGTGAAAATGGTTTCCTCTTTGAAGGTGGTCAAGAATGCAAATGCTGAGTTTCCTTGTAACTTTGAAAACATGATTATTTGGTGAGAAATAATACACCATCACTACTTCACCTCTTGTAGTAATTAGCATTTGTGCAGCGGGGGTGTAAGACATTAGGGTGGAATATTATCCTGAGTTTACAGCTCGCTGATTGGTTTTCAAGGATTATAAAGCAACTTTAATATTTATATTCATATTTTAATATTAAACATGGATCATGTGTATATATTGGTGGTGTGTATCAGTGCACCTACTGAGAGGGAATTTTGACATTTCTTCTCCAAGGTTGGTTCAAAAGCAAATATTTACTCCACAACATGTATTATATATATTATATGAGTAATCAAAAATAATTATTTTTATTATGATTTATAATTAGAAGTTTAAATAAGCTTTATTTGAAGCCAGAACCATATAAGTGTTGAAAATTATTTGAAGCCAGAAGCAATTTAAGTGTTGAAAAAAGCTTTGAAAAAACAGCATCCAACAGTGTATCAATAACATTCCAAATCATTTTGAATGCATAATGAACAACTGTAATGAGTAATCAGTAATTCTACTTCATTTTTATTTTCTCAAGAAGACAAGGATGCCTCATGAATAAAAAGCAATAGTCAGATTTAAATATGGCTTTGTGCAGGATACATCCAGACTTCTCACATGACTTGACTTCACACGCTGGCAGTAGAATTCAGTCGAAGCTTAAACTCCACTTAAAGCGCTTTTTCACTATTCTTTTTTCACTGTCACAGTTTTGTACCATCATGTTGCATTAATGTAACAAAGTGGAACAAAATGTGCCCTGTATTTTCATAAATGCAAAGGTATTTAATGATTTACTGTATCGGGACGGACAGATGCTCTTAGAATGGTTACGGTTGGAGTTAATAAGTAAAAGGAGGGCCCCTAAAATCTACCTGACTATTTAACCATATGCTATGGATAATTACATGGAATCCTGCTGACAAGCGCGGTGACTGGCTGCGAGAGATGGAAAGAAGTGGCCACTATGTTGGGAGATAATCACCATGAGTGTATCACCTGGTGGAATAATGGATGGTTGTAGAGAGCAAACGGCAGCACAATGAGACCTGGCAAAGCTCATTTTCACCACGAGTCACTCGGTGCAGTGTGTCCCAGCCCTGGTCCCCGAGCCCCGGCCGCTGCCTCCCCCACTCTACACGTTTTAGATGTTAGACGCTGATTCGGATGAATAGGTCGTCACCGGGCTTCTACCAGACGTGTTGATCAGCTGGTCTTTTGACTCAGGTGTGCTGGAGGAAGACCTGATCGCGTGTATGAGCTGCGTTCGCGTTACCCGGGGCAGGTTTGAAAACCGCTGACTTTTAAATGTAGTTTACGAGGAAAAATGATCCACCGCGCCCTTCTGGATCCTTCCAGTCATCAGTGACTCGTTTGACACTTTGACACTTAATGTGGGGTTGGAATGTGAAAATCGCTTGAGGAATTGTAAAATCATTTTACAATTTTTAGTTTGGTCTTCTGCTGCTATATTGACCAAGGCCCCAAAGGGGTTAATATTTGAATGTCGCCATAATGCCTTTGTGACAAAAGGCATTTTTCAGTTTAAAATGTAGTTATGTAGTTTTTTTTTACAGGCTTTTTTTTTTTATAGTGGCAGGCTCCTCAAAGTAATTATATCCCTCTAGTTGTATCTAAAATATTTTTATATGCTGAAATTCTGATACATTTGCTTTTGAGACGTATACTGTTGTCTCTAGATGTATGTGCTGCTCATTCACAAATTAAATTTCAAACAGGAATTTTAATTTTAATGTCAATGTAACCATGCTTTATTTCTGGAGGTACAAATAGCTATTTGTTCAGTATTTCAAATGCTTTATGAAACTAAATACCATTGTGGGATGGAAAAACCAAAATACCGAGCTGAAAGAGTTTAAAATGCTCGGGCGATAATGAAAGTGTTGATTTGTTGTCAACTTTGCCATTGTTTTCTTGACATGACAAATGTCTGATGACAATAACAGTCACTGACACAATCTTTTCACTAAAACCCTATTAGTTTAATAATTCAAGTATTAGGCATTAAGGCATTGTTTGTTTGTTTATCCTGAACACTATTAAAAAGGGATCTCAGACTTCGCTTCAAAAAGTTCACCACGACGACAGTTCTAGTTACAATGACGCTTAAAAACATTTGACAAAACCAGTGCATAAACATACAGTACAAAAAGATCATTTCCTAAATGGTCACATAAGAATGTTTTCACTTATTGTAACACCAGTTCGTTTAATTTTTTTCTTTCTGACATTAACAAATTCAAATGAAAGTTAAAAAGTATATATATACATATATGTATATATATCCAATTGCAATTATGTAAGTTATAAGTTAATTATTTGATTAGTTCCAGTAAATTCCACACTTGGCACTAAATGGGTGAAATACATATGAAAACAGTGATTTACCAAAGAGAAAACACATCCGCTGTACGGGCCAACTATTCAGTGAGGCGCACTGAACTCTGGTGGGGAGGAAAATCTCTCTGTGAGACACCCAAGTTGAAAAAACATGTGGAGCTTTTCTTCTAGCCACACTTCATCTTTTAATCAGGAAGAGTTCAACTTCCTGTTTAGGAATGATTTTCGGGTCTGGGGAAGTGTTTGGCGACTGATGAGAGTGGCTCAATCTCGATGTTTGGACTCTGGACTCCAGGATTAGAGTCATGACTGACTACAATCAAAGGTTAGGTTAGGATACATATATATATATATATATATATATATATATATATATATATATATATATATATATATATATATATATATATATATATATATATATATATATATATATATATATATATATATATATATATGTGTGTGTGTGTACATATATATGAAATGAAATGGCTTTCATGGCACTAAACTCTGCTGTTGATACTATGACAAATGTGCTATTACAAACTTTATTGAACTGAAGGGGAATCAACCTGGAAACTGAACACAATTCACAACTACTTAAGATTCATTCAAAAACAACTGCGCAATAAAGCATGTGCATTTTAAATATGACTATGCCCTCTGTGTTTGCATTTATTGGACCTCATCGACCGATATCAGTTTTGCAATCTGCAGTTCCTTGTCACGATCATGAAAGATTTGGCTATGCAAACCGCCCGTTTCACACAGTCAGGAGTGATTGAAAATAAGCCGCATAAGCTCTCTTGGTGCAAAACCTCGGGTGCGTTCCTGCAGTCTTGCTTTAAAATCATTTCCTTTCCTTCCTCATTGTTGCTTGCGTCCAATCAGGGAGTCATTTTGAGGAAATGGGGAAAGGAGGGGAGGCAAGTGCCAAAGAGTTGAAAACATTCCTCGCCCATATACTTCAGTTGCATGCATGAAAGTGTGTACTGTGTGTGCCCTTACACTTTATACTGGTGTTACAACATTGTGGTGCAAGTAAAAGTCTTTAGTAGAGTGTTTCCTCCTCTGAGGAACTTGAGGACTTGAGGACCTTCCTCACACTTAGGAAGTGAGCTTATGCTATTCTTTTCTTGCAAGCAACATAAATCCGTTTTTTTTTTTTTAAAAAATAGATTAATTCAGATATTATTAGCAGATTACACAAGTCCTGGCAGAGTTACTAGTTGTCCAGACAAGAAATGTCAGGTCAGTGTCCCGTGACACTACTTGACTGTGTATACAGACGCTGCCTTGCTCTAAAAAAAAAAAAAAATCGGTAAAATCAGTCAGTGTGCTGGTTTATGTGTGTGAATGTCCCTGATCAATTTCTCCATCAGCAACATACCTACACCTCCAGGTGCCTGCCCATTGCGGAGGGCTGGCTCTAGACCTGCTGTACGTGAGAAGTGCTTTGGGACAACTTCGGTTACGATTTCCCAATTGAGCTGATTAAAAGCAATGTTTGGAAGAAGTAGATGAATACCGCGTGTTACTTCATTGCCTTTTTTTATTCACCATCAATGTTTTGTTTACGAGCATACCGTCAAAAAAAAAAAAGAAAAGAAAGAAAAAGTAAATAGACGCTTCGCAGTCCTGTTGTGTGAGACACACAGGGTGCATCACACTGCTTACTCTGCTCACCGTGGCTGCTGTACCGCAGCACTACTCTCTCTTTCTTCCTCAACACCTCGGTCACCACAATGAGCTCTTCCTTAAGGAGGCCATGTTGCTCTACTTCTATGACCCCCACTCCAACCTGTGTGACATCAGTGGAGTAAAAAGTGACCCATGGTCACTGGATGTAGATGTCTGGAGAGAGATCAGAGTAGCGGCACGGCTCCTTCACTGGACAGACACCAACGTCGTCTTTTGAGCAACAAAATGGTACGAGAAGACCAGACAGCCCATCACAAGCCTCAAAGCACCCTTACAAATGAGCATATTAATGGTTACAAAAACTTTCAACCCGACCGCTGGACCAGACTTGAAAAGTTGCGGCAACTGTTCTTTGTCTTTCTACTACATAAGCAACATGATTTCTTATCACTTTGCCAGCAGTGAAATTGTGCCAGAATCTTTAAAAAAAACTGTACATAAGGCTCATTCGGCAGGCCAGATGTTGTCTAGCTTTTTATGGAGTGTTAAAAAAAAAGTCTTGGTAGGATACCTTCCTGATCAGATACTTTTTGTCGCCTCGTTATCTTGCAGAAGGCTTCCTACAAAGTAACACAAGAGGTACCTAATGCAGCATTGTTGCTAATGGCAGGATGGTGCACCTGTTCTTAATGCTCGGATTCTTCCATCTGCTCTATGCTGCCGAGTCGTCTGGCCTCTGCTTTAGACATGTTGTTTGCTTGAAGAACTGCAGCGTGAACTGTATGAAACAGCAGCTTGCTCCTGTCTTGGTCGTTCTTCCCAAAAAACTGCCCATTCTGCAGGGTATCGATAAGTGAGGGGTTGCAGCTGGCGAGGACCACGCTGACTCCAATCTCTTCATATTCCTTGACCAGCCCCTTAAACGCGGCAATTCCTGCTGAGTCCAAGAAGGGGATGGCAGAGCAGTCTAAAATGATTGTGTGGAAATCCAGTTCTCTTTGGACGAGTCCTACAACCACCTCTCCATTGTTCTTATCCCCATTAGCTTTGGCCTGCTTCATGGACATCTCTTTGGCCTTCTTCTGTACCTTTCTCCTCTTGGTGATCTCAGTGAACGGTTCAACTCCGACAGCTTTGTAGAGGCATTTGAGGAAGGATTCCTTGTTGGCGTAGTAGACAGGAGCCTGAAAGCGGAAGATCTGAACTCGAGGTGGTGGCATGAGGTCTTTGTACTCCTGCAAATCCTCGTAAAGTTCAGTGTCATTCACCCGGCCCAGGACAGAGACCTGCCATGAAACATGACATTAGGTGATTATGGGATTACGTAACAAAAAATGCTGGCCTTTAATGGCTGATTGGCTGCAATATCACAATTAAGCTTTAATTGCATTTTCTACTGAGCAATCAAATAGATGATCTGGAAATTTTATGTTACGGATGGAGTGACCCTTAACAATGGAGTTAGCACAAAATGTACGAGTCCTCAGATTCATAGATATTACACCTTTGGTGAATTCATATCAGTAACAGGGTAATTACAAACCTTGGGATTCTGGATCTTAAAAATGACGCAAATCATGGAGAAGATGACTCCGAAAAGGAGGCCCAACTCGACACTGATCAGAGCTGTGGCCGACACGGTGACCAACCACACAATGGCATCATTCTGGCTGGCACGCCACTTAGCCGGTACGTCTTTGAATTTCCTCAGTGCCCCGCGAAGGCTCACGATGATGATACAGGCAAGAACACACTTCTGCAGGGCGTAGAACAAAGGTGCGAAGAAGAGCAGTACAAGCAGGACGACCACAGCGCTGATAAGACTTGAAACCTGATACAGGAGCAGATAAATGGAGAGAGAGAGAGAGAGTGAGTTCATATTAGCAGATTATATACTACTGAGCACTGAGGCACTAACTCTATATGGCCTAAGGGCAAACTTATCTGCTACGTCACTAAGGATAACGTGAAAAACTGTACTGTCGATGCCCTGGGTTTCCCATCTGTGCCCATGACCCAGTTCATCTTCTGAGATATTAAGTAAATAAAGGTCTCAGAGTCTTTTGACACATGAGCTCATCTGTTACAATCTTGTTAACAAGGAAAGCGTGACATTCACCTGTGTCTGGCAGCCTGTTGAGTCCTTCACCATAGTTTTTGCCAGAGCTGCACTTGTGGTGAAACAGTGGAAGAAGGAAGGGATGATATTACAGCAGCCGATGGCGAGCATTTCCTGGTTGGGACGAACCGTGTAGCCATTTTTCTTAGCGAACATCTCGGACAGCGACACCGTAAAGGCAAAACTGGAAGAGGAAATGACATTTTTTTGACCAGTCGAGTCTTTGTTGTAATTTATTGTAATGAAATGATAATTTATTGTATTGTATGTGAAGACTTTAAGAACTGAACATGCATTTTGGGAAATTGGTAGTGCTGATTGTGGTTTTGCAAGGACAAATTCAACTGTGTCACGTTACACAAAGGTACATAACGGTGCAGCGGGACGATTTAGGGTTGTCGGAATTCAAAAGTACCAATATGCTTTGTTTGCAGAGTGTAAACAAAAGTGAGGAAAAAATGCACTGTCGTGGTTTTTTTTTTAAGCAAGACAGTGTAATCAGATGTCAGCCTGGATATTCATGCAAATATTAGCTTTAATATGTTTGCACATTACCTAATGACAGCAAGAGGAATTGCATCCAGGGCCACCCGTGGCATCAGACCAAAGCTGGGCACCTGGGGCGGGATGAACCCTGTGGGGATATGACCTGATACGCTCGAACCATAGCGGCTGTTCAGCTCCCCAAAATGGCTGGCCAGCGTGGCTCCGGCCACAATTACAAGTTCAGTCGGCAGTGGGATTTTTAGACGATCCTTGTAGCGCTCCTGGAGCTCCTTCCCTGCCACTGTGAGTTTTTCAAAATTCACAGTGTTATTTCACATTGAATGAAAGGAAATTAGGACTTGCACAACTGCACGTCACACTCATGGTCATCACAAGTATATTCATTCATTCATACAAGTTCTTAATTTACCTAAAATGGAGATACAGATAGCGCTGGTGATGAGGTCACACAGATTGGTCTTGTGAATGTTAGCGAAGATGTTGAACCAGGTGACGACAACTGTCCCATAGCCTTGATGACGAGGGATCTTAAGACCCAATAGGTACTTGGCCTGGACAGTCAGGATGGTGAAAGAGGCTCCTGTGGCAAAACCATCAAGCATGGGAGCTGAAAGGTAGACAGAGACGAAGCCGAGCCGAAATACAGCCATCATGATCTGGGAGTGTGGGGGGGGGGAGTAGAGAGGAGAGAGGGTGCAAGGGGGATAAGAAAGCAAGTCCAATGTTATGCATGTTAGCATTATGAGACTGTTAGCATTTAGCCAAATGCACTGTTGTTCTGACTGCAGGTAAAGCCATTTGTATTGCTGTACATTCTTAGTCATTCTGAGTGATGTATTTCATCAGGCTGGAATTTGTGATAGTTAGCCAAAAATATACGATGGCTGCTTCTCTACCTGATAAATACCAGCCAGGAATGTAAGGACAGCAGCGATGCTAATGGCGTAGCATTCCTTCCCACACTGCAGACCCATCAGCTCCACACTTTGTACTTTGCCAGCTGTGAGGTTGATGCCCATTGAATCATTGAACACAGAAACAGAGGGGACAGACTCCTCATTGAGGTCAAATCCTGCCAGGAATACCTCTCGGTCTACGACCTGCAAACCAACAGAAATTGTCAGCAATAAATTAGTGAGATAAAGAAGGAAAGGGTCATGCCCTCCAAGGCTGGGATATCTATCGTAGTTCTGCTTGGTTTCTCTGCAAATGATTCCTTACCTGTCCGACCATGAGGCTCATGAGGCTAAATATTCCGACAGAAACATGTCTGGATGTCCCCATGAGGAAGTAGATGATGTTAGCGTAAAAGGAGGTGTATAAACCATATATGGGCTCCACTCCAGCCAGTAGGCAGTAGGCGATGGCCTGCGGTACCAAGATGATACCCACGATCAGCCCAGACATCACATCCCCCCAAACATACTCCCGGAGTTTGTATTTAGGCAGCCAGCGCACGACAGGGAAGAACCCGGACAGAGTGGATCGGACTCTGGGCACAGAGCATGTCACACCTTGCTTCAGCTTGGATTTGAGGACTGAGACTATGGGCTGTCTGTGGCGAACCCGCCGTTCCAGGAGAGACGGCGGGTTGGTTGCGGTTCCCGTGGCCTTGTTGACCTCCTCCATGGTCTCAGAAGGGAGGCGAAGGAGGGAAGGGTGGAGAGGAAGGTGGTCAGCTGTGCTCCTGGGTGATCATCACAAAGCGGAAAAGAGAGACGAGTTAATAGATATTGTGTTGCATAATATATAGGATATTGGAAAACACATGAGAACCAATCGGCAATGGACATCAACCCCAAAAATACAAAAACACTTATCCGGTGACTGACACTCACATTGAAGCCACCCCACAGTATGTGTTTACATTGCATTGTTTGCACCAAATGGCATTATGTTTATGTTTTCATATCTTTCCACATAAAACGTCCTCCACGGTTTACACGCATGTGTGCAACACACAATGTGCATCAATCATCATGTGAGAATGGGCATCCTGCAAGAGCCAAAACAGGAGCCAAATCCTACAAAGACTGCTCCTCTTCATGACCACTGGTAATAATAATAATATTAATAGAAATACAAAAAAAAACTGATTAAAAATTAAAACTTGAATCAAAGTCTTAAATCTAGCATGATGACAAGTTGATTTGTTTTTGTCCAATAAACCAGTTCTATCTTTCCAAGTAAAATACATTGGTTTTAAAAGTTGACTTTCTGACCTGACTTGTCCAATCAGCTGATTATACAAAAACAAATGATTAGTTTGAGTATGTTATGGAGCACTTTTGCCGCCACGCCTTCATTCTTTTTTTTGGGGGGGGTGACTTTTGCACGGGTGATTTGTGGGTTAATAACTCATCCTTTAAACTTCAGAATCAGGCCTCGATGTGAACGTTAACTCTGGATTCCATGAGTGTTATAATGAATGACTGTCTACATTTCCCAAAACAACCGAATGTACCGATGACGCAGTTTACGCAACACGGCATTTACTCTGTAGATGTACTTTGAACACACATTCAGTGGCCCAAACAATCCATCAGCCATCCAGAAGAAATTATTGTAAAATATCAAGTTCAATTGGCCCCAGTTCAAAATTAAAATAACTCGTGATGCCTGTCCTCGTGGAATAGCCTTCAGCTGTTCCACGTTTTGCACCTGATAATATTGACTGCAGTGCTCCTTTTTGGTCATCTACACTAACTGTGCTTGGTTTGAAATGTAGGTTGAGGATATATTAGGACAGGGTCATTACAAAAGCACGCCAGACCAATGGGAGAGCACAAAAAACCCCCATCCGTATACAGTATGGACTCCACGAAAACATGTGCACGGCGATCATGAAGCAGGGCTTGGTGCTGCCATGTTAGGTGAGAGGCTCCCGCAATGGAAAACGCAAGTTCGACTCTTTGGTCCACAGTTAAAAATCTCAATATCTAATTTTTGTATTTGTGTAATTTTTGATTCCCAAATGAAGGTGAACCTTTCTGACATTGGCGAGTTCCTGCCTTTTCCTCTCTGTGGAATTGAAATTTTTTTGAGTGACACATCTCAACAACTATTGAGTGAATTGCGATTTATTCAGACATTCACAATGAATAAGGGTGAAATAGTGCCTTATGACCAAATGCCTGGAAAAAAAAAAACACAAGAAAAAAAAACAAACGACATTCCCATCAGCCTCAGTGTTAAATGCTTAACTAGAGAGATAATGTTAAACACACACACACACACACACACACACACACACCCGCACACAAACACACACTCAGCTGTCTATGAATCCCTGGAGACCAATTTGCTCCTGCAGCTGGTATACTGTAG
>CAAKHG010016738.1:0-12791 GCA_901007715.1 Dactylopterus volitans | reverse complement strand
CTGCCAATCAGCTGTCTTCACTCAGCTGATTTGCTGTATCAGGTGTGCTGCTGCTTGGTTGGAATGAAAACCTGCAGCCACACCGGCCCTTTCATGGACCAGTTTGACACCCCTGCTCTACAGTTTCAGTCGTGATTTTTTTATGTCACAGTTTTATGTGCCAGGTAGCTGCAGTCGCTGTTTAACCTGGCGAGACGCCGTCGTAGCGGGTTCCCGTAATGCCGCCCTGCGGCCTCGCTGCCGCCGCCTCCTGAGGAGGTGGATCATAAATAAGTCTGCAGAAACACGGCCGGTCCCCCTCCGGCGGCGGGTCTCAGCATACATGTGCCGCTCGTAAAAACCACACGCCGGCGAGCTCCTCGCCGGTCGCGTGCGGTCAACTCCTGCTTACAACGGCTCAAGACAGCCGCCGCCGCCGCCGCCGCCTGCAGTCCTCCGGAGGCCCGTGATATTTATGAGTCGTCATGAATAAATGGCTATTGACAGGTTGAGCGCCGCGTGGCATCCCCGCGTGGCGTCCCCGCGTGGCGTCCCCGCGTGGCAGCCCGGATCAGCCGGCGAGTTCTCCGCTCCGCACTCCTTTTGACTAATGAAGTCCCCCGAGGCGGCGGCGCCGCCGCCGCTCCGCGCAGCGCTCGTTTGTCGAGACGACGGCCGCCTCCGTCCTCCTGCCGCAAGAACCCCTTTTCGTGTCCTCCCGCCGTGGCGTCTGAAGTCTCGCCCCATCGTTCCGGCCCACGCCGGATCCTCCTGTCTGCCGCAGGAAGTGGAACCTAACGCCCGCCGGCGGCAGAGCTTGGCGGAAGACTTTGATTGGTGCGATCCGCCTCTCGGACAGACGGCATAGGTGTCTCGAGTGAGATCAGACGTCCGTCAGAGGAACTCGGCTCAGCAACGGTCCGGAATCCGAGCGGCGGGAATGTTTCTGTTCCAGCTGCTGCTGGAGCGCCGGGGTCACGCGAGCGTTTGCCGAACTGAAGTCTGAAGAGGCCGTTCAGAAAAGAAACCCCCCGACTCTTAAACCTCCTTAAGTCTGGCAAACAAACCCACTAAAACCTGCTAAGAACCAGCTTTCGTCTTCGGTGTGAGAGGGTCCAATCAGCATTCAGTCCTGAGTCACATGACTCGGCCGTCGTCACGGATGTTTATCGGCTCCACAGCCAGTTAGCAGTGTCCATGTGTCGCAGTATGGTGGTAGCATAGCATTAGCCTTTATGGGTAATATGGGTAGCTTAGCATTTGCCTCTGTGGGTAACTGATGTAGCTTAATGTTAGCCTTTGTAGGCAACTTAGGTAGCTTAGCGTTAGCCTCCGTTGGTAACTTGCATAGCTTAATGTTAGCCTTTCTAGGTAACTTAGATAGCTTAGCATTAGCCTTTGTGGATATCTTAGGTACCTTAGCGTTAGACTCCGTAGGCAGCTTAGGTAGCTTAGCATTAGCCTCTGGGCAACTGACGTAGCTTAATGTTAGCCTTTGTAGGTAACTTAGGTAGCTTAGCGTTAGCCTTCATGGATATCTTAGGTACCTTTAGCGTTAGCCTCTGTAGGCAACTTAGGAAGCTTAGCGTTAGCCTCTGTAGGCAACTTAGGAAGCTTAGCGTTAGCCTCTGTAGGCAACTTAGGAAGCTTAGCATTAGCCTTCGTTGGTAACTTATGTAGCTTAATGTTAGCCTTTGTAGGTAACTTAGGTAGCTTAGCGTTAGCCTTCATGGATAACTTAGGTAGCTTAGCGTTACCCTCTGTGGGTAACTTAGGTAGCTTAGCAGCCTTTTTATTGAGTTTACCTGCATTTAAAAGAAATTTACAAGCTATTTTCGGTGCGATACGAGTGTTTGTGTATCAGTCCGATCATCCTATTTCGTCCCAACACCCATAAGATCCATAACTCACCAAAAAAAACCCCAAAAAAAACAAAACAAGATTTGCTGCAGTCTGGCGTGCGTGTACATCCAGCTACGTTTGTGTTTCTCAAAATTCCGTAACCAGCCAGCATAAACAGACTGCAGGTTACGTTGATGTGCCAGCTTCTCCTCCCGCGCGCCGCCGTGCTCTTCGAATCCGACTGCCGCAGATCAGCCCCGCGTGATCTTGCATTTTTTTTTTTTTTTAAATGAATTTAATTTATTTACCGGCTTCTCGAGCACGTCGCGTCTTTAAAACGAGGAGCTCCAAGCGGGGCCGCGGATCCCCCTTTTGATCAATAATTCACTCAAGTGCGCTGTCGCCAGCCGCCAGCTACCATCCGCCAGCCGCCGCCGGAGCACTTTAGGTCGAGAGAAACGTTCACCTTGTCTCGCCAAATATTTGACGCGGGAAACAAATTTGCATCGATCTACTGCTGTTTACGGCGCCCGAAACGCTTCTGTTAAGAGTTGTGTTTGCGCCGTTTTTTTTTGGTTTTTTTTTGCCGTTGACGCTTCCGTTCTGGCTTCCGTGCCGCGCGATTTTGCATCTGCGCGTTTTTTTTTCTTCTGCGTGTTTTTTGAATCCGCAGCGTCGATGAATATTTGCGGCTGGTTTCCAACAGAGGTGCTCCAGGGACCGGCGCTCCGGGGACCGGCGCAGCACGTTCTTTTTGGCCCCGCCGGGCCACCGTACTTGTTCCGTCTGATTGGCGCGCCTGCCTGCTCGCTCGATCCCGCCAGTCGGTTTTTGGTTTTTTGGCAGAAATCCTTCAGGGCAAACTGTGCCCGCGTCACCCGACGTCCACCCGACGGCTGAACTTGATATCGCTGACCAAAGTACCACCTACAACGTACTCATACGTCATACTGAGTACTGCATACAGCTTACTACATGCTCATACTTCATGCACTACATACTAATTAATGTACTATACACTGTATGGTACATACCTATACTTGTACACAGCATGTTACATGCTGTCATACTCATGCTTGATGTGCTACATACTCTCGACTACATACTTGTACTACATACTGTCTACTAAATGCTCATAGTTGAGGTACTGCAGACTGTCTACTACATACTCAAACTTCATGTACTGAATGCTCGAACTTCATGTACGCCAGACTCGTACTTCTTGTACCACTACATACTCATACTTCATGCACTACATAATGAGCACTGTGTACCCGTATTTCATGTACTACATACGCATACTTGATGAACTACATACTCTCTACTACATACTTTTACTTCATGGACTACAACCTGTCTACTAAATACACATACTTGAGGTACTACAGACTGTCTACTAAATACTCGAACTTCATGTACTGCATACTTGTACTTCATGTCTACGAGAATGTCTACCACTTACTCTTACTTCATGCACTCCAGACTCGTACCTCTTGTACTCCGCATACTGTCTCCTACATACTCATTCTTTGTGTACCACATACTGTCACTTACTCTTACTTGGTAGCTTAGTGTTAGCCTTCGTGGATATCTAAGGTACCTTAGCGTTAGTGGTACACTGCATACTGTCTACTATATACTCGTACTTCACGTACTACAATCTACCACTGACTCTTACTTCATGCACTCCAGACTTGTACCTCTTATACTCCATACTTTCATTTTGTACACTGCATACTGTCTACTGCATACTCATTCTTTGTGTACCACATACTGTCACTTACTTCATGTGCTCCATACTCGTACTTCATGTACTGCTGTCTACCACTTACTCGTACCTCATGTACTCAGTATTCGTACTTCATGTACTCCGCACTGGTTTAATCTTTTTTCTCTCGGCAGCTTGGCATAATAATGCTGATAATGACGGTAATAACCGGACCATCAGTGACGTCATTCGGATGAAGTGACAACGTAACGTAACTTTCCCCAGCTGGAACGTTCCAGGCGGCACGTTGAGCGTCAGCGACGCGTTAGCGGGCGGCGCTCGACAGAGGCGCTCTGGAGCAGCGGTTCCTGAAAGCGGAGCAGGCGAAGTGTTCCTTTAAGACGCGGCCGCGGCTCCTGGGATGAGCGACACCGCCGGTCATCGATGTGACGGCGGAGGAGGAACAGACGAGGGAGAGGAGAATCGGAATACTGAGGGTGTTGATGGGAAACTGGCTCCCAGGTTTGCGGCGGCTGCCTCTCCCCCTCAGCGCCTCTGCGCTCTGCTGATAAAGACGCGCACACACACGCACGCGCGCACACACACACACACGCGCACGCGTGCGCGCTCATCAAACCCCTGATGTGTTGCCTCTGCTCGTCGTTGCCATGCTTTTTTGCGGGAGCGCTGCGCTCGGTGCCGCGCTGCGTTTTATTGGCTGGGAACGTTGGTCGACCGCGGCGCCCGTCGTTCTCCCAGTTCTCTGCACGATCGCTAAGCTAACGGCTAAAAGTAAACAGGAGGGTCTTCGCGTGGATATTTGGAGACGCCGTCGGCCAATAGCTGCAATCATGAGACTCGTTAACAGTTAAAATCACCACAGGGTCACTAAAGCACGTAATCCAGCAGCCCTGATATACACACACTCATTGAAATTCATCAGTTGGTGTTTTTATTATTTTTTAATTGCATTTCGTGTTTCAAAGGGGCGGAAAATTTCCAGAAACTTTCCATGGGAAGTTAAACTGGGGAATTTTGGAAATATTCCAAATTAGAAACTATAGCTATATACTGTATAAAGCTACAATAAGCTAGGCTCTTAAATGGTCAATGAAATGAAAACTAGCTTACATTTAGCACCTAACTTACCAGCTAGCTAGCGACTGTATGAATAGATTTGTATTTAGTTTTTGCAAGTTAAACAGTAACACCATTATAGATCAAATATATTTTACCCCATCATGTTATAAAAAACTTCCTTGACTTCCTATAATGTGCAGGCTCAACTGTGTGGCTTCACTAGTCTTGTGCTTTGGGCTCAAAAGTGTGGCCTCCAGGGTTTAAGCAATCATCTGTGCATGTGATGGAGGCGTGCACAGTGCACGCAGGGGGCGTGGCCTCAACAGCCCTGCAGTAAGCAGTGCTGTGTGCGTGTGATTGGGGAGTCTACTTGCATTACATCTGCTTGTTTTAGCCAAGATTATGCTACAAGATATTTACCCCAACTATATTTACAGTAAGTTCCCTGTTGAGGGCCGACCTTCAATTTTTATTCCCATAAATTCCCGTAAATTCCCATGGAAAGTTTCCAACTTTGAAAATTCCCAGAATTTTGCAACCCTGATTGCATCTTTTGAGAGAGGTGTTGACCTGTATTTTTTGTTTTTTAGGTGGCTGTAATTTGCGGCGCGGTCTTACTCAGGCGTCCCTAATATTTTGCCACCCTAATTCGCATCAATGGGATGGCCAGATTATTAGGAACGCCTGTCTGTATGATCTAAAATCCCGAATTTCGGTTAGGTTACATAGATTAGACAGAGCTTCATCATGACTTTAGGTGTTACAGCATGAGCAAGAGAAACAGAAAATATTTAAACTGCCACAAATAATATTTAATGTTGAAGCTGATTGGTGCATTTGGGGCAAACCTTCGTTTTTTTGTTTTGTTTTTAATCGTTTCGACGTCAGATCAGCGGTCCCGCGTCTCCTCTTGTTATTGTCGGCGACGCCGCTTTTTGCCGCGGCATGGGCGGAGACTCCTCCCAGGTGGGAGGTCCTTCCTGGATTCGGATCATGTCTGAGAGCTCTGATTGGCTCTCGGGTAAGAAGGAGACGGCGGCTTCTTTTATCTGGCTTCGTCTTTCTTATCTTTGATCATTGTGGCAGAGCTGCAGTCTCACATTATGTTCCACACACACACACACACACACACACACACACACACACACACACACACACACACACACACACACCCCATCGCACTATCGAATTATTCCCATCGACTGTGACATGTTATCTTTTCTTCCTGGTGGCAGCTGTCTGATTTCACCGTCTCATTGTATTTTTTTTATTTTTGCCATTAAATTTTTTATTGAATTTTTCAATGATGAATGCAGGCTTGGCGGAACGGGAGCCGGTTCTGGCTCACGGAATGGAGGAACATGACATAATCGGGGGATGACAATGACATGACGCCGACAGTACGCCAGCACAGGCACGACGCACATCCAAGCGGTTCCCCGGGTTCTTTGCCGCATCGGAGGCTTCGCCGCTCATGAAAGAACGGCTCGGCGTATCAAAATTTCTGAAGCGGCGCAGTTTTCCCGCAGCAGATTCGGCTCATTGTGCTTCGTTGTAATCGTTTGGGAAGAAGCGGAAAGAGTTTGGACTCAAACGATCAAGACGCGCCAAAGACTTCGCGTAGCTAGATATGAGCGACGCGCTAGGCAAGATTTTTTTTTTGCGCTTTAGCCAAACACGCGGCTTCCTGTTGGCAAAGTATTACAGAAAAAACAACCCTGCTGCGATCAAAAGGATCGTGCACGTGTCAGCTGGCCTTTGAAAGTTCAATGCAGCCAAACTATTTTCGCATCGTAGCCGATCAGGTGGAGGCCCAGTTTCATCCGTCCTGTAAACGGCGTGAGCAGCAGAGCTCTGGCTAACTCCCGTTTGACAGCTGCTGGGTCGCGGTCGCGCTGTGAACGATGCGATAAAATCACGGTTCGGTGTCTCAGAAGAAACTGTTTGGGTTCAGTCTCGAGCTTCTGAGTCACCCGCGCTAATGATCCGAATCTTTGTATTGGATCAGGATTCAGGAGTCCGAGGTGTCCACGAACCCGGATCCTACGAGTCGTCCGGCTGGCTAATGCTAAGAACACAAAGCCAGTTAGCGGACTCACCGGGAACACGGCGGACTCACTTGATCCGGTTCACTGATTCACTCCAGTCAGTGAATCTGAGTAATAAGTCAAATATTGCAATTAATACTGGTGAGGCGGAGAGGCTGAGCAGGCGCCGTCGCTCCACTGCTCAGAAGGCTCGTGTGGAAACTTGGATTTGAAATCGTCCCCTCCCCAAGGGCGGAGAACATGAGGGGATCCTCCCAGAAACTTTCCGTGGGGAGTTAAGCTCGGGAATTTTGGATATATTCCAATTTTGCACAGGAATTAAGGGGATTTATGGGAATAAGTGGGATTTTTGGGGGGAATTAATAGGAAATTTGGTAGTCATTTAGGAGCTGGGAGCTGGGTAAAATATTACTTATCGCTCCCCACGCATGTAGGGGGCGTGGCCTCCTTAGCCCTGCAGAGAGCGGTGTGCCTGTGACTGAGAAATATGGCATAGATATTTATGTGTGCTCGCATTGAATCGGGTTATTTTAACCAACATCATGCTGCAATATATCTTTCCCAACGCCAACGTGAAGCCAGGAAGGATTTTCCAATCCTTTTTAAATGCACCTCGGGGAGACGCGGACAATGGCTGTATCCTACGCGTTCTTTTATGGAGGGGTGTGATGTATAAATGCTGCACATGAACAAGCAGAGGACTTGGAAGCGCTGCTGCGGCTCAGAGGGTTCCTCATTGGGCGGCTTGGGCTCCTCCGTTCTGATTGGCCGGGAAGAGACGAGCGGCTGATGCCGATATTTGATGTCTGGCTTATGCAAGTGTCGAGTCCTTGAATATTTAAAATCCTTTAATTGTCCCCGAGAAGCATGAGTTATCGGACCTTACACTCGTCAACGCATTTTTGGGCCATTTCATGTTTCTATTGCATAATTTCTATTGCATAAATGAATATTTTGAACAAAAACGGCACAAAAACGCATTGATTCTAACACGGGTCACTTTTGACCCGCTTATGCTAGCTTGGGGTAGTAATACGAAAACTACAGTTTTTTAATGTATGAGAGGTAAATTGAATTTTTGCTTTGCATCATATCCAATTTTTTTTGAGGAATACTTGGAATATGAAATGATAAGAAGTCGACCTCACCGGGTCACTTTTGACCCGCTTATGCATCCGAGGGTTAAAGTGCCACTGTGATACTAATAACTCCAAGGTCATCTACACAAGTGAAATACTGCCACATGTACTGCGACCAGATAAGTCTTACAGGATCGGCATGCTTGTGTTTTGACGTGGGCCGTTTCCCTCCTCGGTTTTGACTCGTGCTCTCTGGAGCGCCGTAACTCCCGAGGTCGGATCTGGTCGCGTTGCCACGGCGCCGCGGACGCTCTAATCTAACGAAGGACCTAAAAACTCCCCCCCCCCGCGCGGCAGCGATCAATTGATCCAAACGGCCTCGGCGGAGCGAGGCGAGGCGGCGCGGCGCTTCTATTTTTACCCGCGGGGCGAAGTCGCAGCCGTCATCTCGCCTCCCCGTCCACGCTCCCCCCGTCTCGTCCTCGTCTGCGTTTCCGCCCTCCCCCCGGTCGCGTCTCCTCCGTCTCCACTTCCTCCCTCTCTTCCCTCCTCTCATGCTGCCTGCTGGGACCCAGAGGAGAGCTTTTCTGCCTCATTGCCTCGATCCACCAGCGCTCATTAGAAAGAAGACTCTTGTCACGCCGGTTCCCACAATGTCTGTCTGTGCCACTCAAACATGGATATTCTCAGTGGCACCTGAGTCTCGGCTGAAAAACGGCCAACTATATTTATTCATTGTTTGTTTGTTTTTTTTGTTTTGTTTTTTGTGAGAAAGGGCTGATAAGAGTAATCCTTGATGGCAGCCGCCACTTCTCTCCAGACGGAACCCGCAGAAATCGGCAGCTTCGTGCGCTCTCAGATTAAAGCTCTTATCTCCATCCTTGCAGGAGTTCTCCGCGCGTCTGGCTGAACGGGCGGAGCAGGAGCTTGTAATCAGCAGCAGATATTGTTACCAAACATAAAAACCCTTGTTTGTCATGAAAATGTTGAACAGTGGTTCCAAAACTTAGGAGAGGGGTGGGTGGGGGCGGCAGGTGGAAGTGTGGAAGTTCCTTAGGGATCCAAAGCAAAATTCTGCAGGAGGTTCCTGATGGGAGGGCCGTCAAAAAGGTCACTGACCAAGCTAATCTCAGGTCAGCAAGGAGACTGACCATAGAGAGATGCCGTGCAAGCTAACGTTAGGTTAGCGGAGAAGATGGACCGAAAACGCAGAGATGCGCTGCAAGCTTAGTTTTAGCATTTAGATTTATTTCATTCACTGAAGAAAACAGAAAATAACAACTTAAAATAACATAAAATGCTTCCCATATGCAGAAAGAAGAATAATCTCACTGAATCTGCCCCTTTGTAAAATTTAAATAATTTACATAGAGCATCAAGTATTGAGCAAAGCTAATGTTAGCTTACCAAGAAGGCAATACAGAGAGCTGCCCTGCGAGCTAACGTTTGGTTAGCAAGAAGACAGACGAAGGGATGCTCTACAAGCTAACGCTGGGTTAGCAGGAAGACGGACAGAATACAGAGATGGGCTGCAAGCTAACAGTAATTTAGCAAGATGACAGACCCTAAAGAGATGCTCTACAAGCTAGCGTTAGGTTAGCAGGGAGACGGATGCAAGCTAAGGCCTGGTTAGCAAGCTAACATTCAGTTCACAAGACCATGTAGACGTGATTGGGGGATGCGCTTCAAGCTAATGTTGGCAACGAGGCAGGCGGACGCACGCTGAGGTCCAGTTAGCAGGGGACAGACGGAACGTAGAACGTTACGAGCGCCCTTTTGCCGGCCGGCCCCGCCGAGACGCCGCAAACAGTCGCGGCCTCATCACACACTTGCGAGTCCTCAGCAGCTGAGTCATCAAAGCTGTTGACTGGCTGGACGTGAGGAAGCAGCTGAGACGGCGGCGCTCACGGCGGCGTTTCCTGCCCCTGATACTCCAGGGCAGATTCACGGCTCTGAACCAGGCCTGCTGCTAAGTTTCGCTTTACAGTCACGGGCTGAAAAGGGTCGGAACAAAGAGGGAACGTTCAGGTCTGGCGGAACAAGATGTAGCGACAGGAAAATAACGCGAAAAATAATTTCAGGTAGCGGCACGGCGTGGCACGCTGCAGCGCCGGAGCGTCTCCATATCGCTGAGGCTAAAATGACTGCCTTTCTTTGAAATGATTTCCTCACCTCCAGCGAGCGTGCCGCTGACCAGCCGAGCTCAGGCCTGCAGGTGTCTCCAAGGAAACGGCAACAGCCGGGGCTGCTGTTTGACTGGCAGCGGCGGCGCCGCTCAGCTCAGCTCAGCTCAGCTCAGCTCTGCCGTTGCATTACTTTTTTTACACCGTTCGACCCGAAGCGCTCGACCGAATCGACTCGTTCTGACGCATCGCATCGCCCGGCACCATCGGACGGCACATGCCTGGCTCAGAGGGCTCGCTGTATAGTCGACCTCATCGGTCTGGTATGGAATATCTAAATCACAACTGGGTGGATTGTAGGTTCGGTTCGGTGCAGTTCACATCTGAATTCGAGGTGGTCTAGCATGCGGTGGGGCCGGAGAATCACTTAAAGCTTAGTCCTCGGTGGAGGGTTCGGCCTCTGTGGTGCTAGCTGCTAACGTTAGCGGCCTTCAGCCTATCTAACCCGCTCTTCAGCTGTTGGGTATATTCGGTTTTTGACCAGGTGAGAGTTCGGATGCGTCACGGCGGCGGCCAGGCTGGAATCTGGTGCCACAAATGTCGCGGGGGAACGAACGTCTCGCTGCGTCGAGGTCTGAGTGGTGCGCCCGGGTGCGAGGCTGCTTTTGGGCTCACCCCTGCTATGTGTCCAGCTGGGGTGGCGATGTGATGTCACACGGCGTCTCTGTCGTCTCGACGCAAGTGGGTCGGGATCCTCAAGTGCTGCAGCCGTTCCGCCGACGCATGGTGCCGAGAGGATGAGCTATAAAGGTGCTGCTGGTCCTCCAACTCTTGCACCTGCAGCAAATTAATATGGCTGGATAAGAGATTGTCGCGCACGTGCTTCTGTCCACTCAGAGTTTGACCATCGGGTGTCTTTGCCCTGCGACCTTGACGTTCCTGTAAGAACCAGACCTGCAAAGTCTGAAGAGTCCTCAACCTGTTGAAACCAGAGAGTCAGCTGAGGAGAGGTTCCTCGGTTCTTCACACCTCCAGCTGGTGAGATTTTCCTTTTTTTTTTTTTTTCTTTTTTTTTTGAGACGTCTGCGTCGACGGCAAACGAGGCGCCGGGTGATAATTCTTGAGAAGAGATTCAGTGGTGATGAATAAATCCGCGAGGAGGAAGCAGGTGATGATGCAGACGAGTCACACAGAGAAAGGAGGCATAACAAAGACACGGGACTGGAAATATATGATTGGAGCTTGATGGTACTTTTCAGTATCTGAAATGCAGAGTTTTCAGTTTTTACTGATTTTCTGCCAGTTTTTTTTTTTTTTTTTGCTTCCATGATGGAAAACACTTAATGGATATCCATACCCCTATAGGTCAGTCTGTATACCGGACGCCCATTGGTCTGTCTGTAGGAATAGGTCAGTCTGTATACGGGATGCCCATAGGTCCATCTGTATACCGGACAACCATGGGTCCATCTGTATGCACAAGTCCGCCTGTATCCCGGACGCCCATGGGTCCGCCTGTATCCCGGACGCCCATGGGTCCGTCCCATTCCTGTGAGCGTAATAGCTCAGAGATACCTCGAGTGAATTTCTCCAAATTTGGCACCAATTTCAACTCGGGCTCAAGCATGAACTGATTTTGGTGCTCGCAGAACTAAGTTCTGGTCATAACTTCCAGCATCGTCAACCGATTATGACAATATTTCCCATGTGTCGTATGTCGCGTATTTTCACAGCATGCAAAATACTGAAATGACCTCTGGTATCCAAAAGGTCAAAGGCCAACTTCACCATGACCTGCATCATTCTTGGGATCGCGAGAACATGATATGTGAGGAACAGCAGGGGGGGACTTGCTTTAGATTTGGCAGAAATACTAACCTGAGCTCAAGGACGAACCGATTAGAGGTTGGGGTCAAAGGTCAAGGTCAGTGTGACACTACAACTTGTTAACGGGTCATTTTCAGGAATGCCTGAAGGGAATTCTTTAAGAATTGGCACAAATGTTCACCCAGACCCAAGGATGAGCGGAGTAGAAGCTCAAAGGTCGAGTTCCAGTCTTTTCTGGCGAAAGTCGTGATAATGGAGACATTTGCAAAAACGTCTAATAGGCTAAAGTGATTACATTTTTCTACTCTTAAAACATTTAGTGCATTTCATGCAAAGTCTGGCTGAATAGATGACGGACAGAAATACAACGATGGTGCAATGGTTTCATTGTTAAGTGTCAAAATAAAAGCACTACTTGGTTAAATCTGAGACCCTGCGTCCTCATATGAGGACATGGTTTTTTGAAAAAAAAAAAATGTTTTCCTGTGCAAAGATAAACTTTAGTTTTTATACTTCTCGGCTCCTACTAATCCTAAATATCTAGGAAAAATTGAAAATGCACACCAAGCAAAAGTGCGGGTCTCAGGAGGTTAATATTCATTTTTTAAAACCTACTTTATATTTTTCTAGGGAACTCTGGGGAACCAGCGATCAGCAGTGGGGATGAGGACGACCAGTCCGGTTTTTTTTGTTTTTTTTGTCCGTTTGGTCACGAAATCAATGAGTGAATACAATTTGCACGAATAAGATATTCATGTCTGTCATAAGTGGGAATATTTTCCCGAGCGCCGCCGTTCTGCGGCCTCCGTAATGACACATTTCGGATTCAAACGATGCAGTCGAACCGCGGCTGCGAGGAGAGTTCGAGTTCCTCCTTGCCTTCAAAATTTATGAGCACATCGACCGGCCGGCGCCTCGGTCGAAGCGAGAGGAGGAAGCGCGCGACGTGCAGCGGCCCTGTCCGTGTCTGCGTTTTAGTCTTGGAGTCGGGAAGCATAGGAACCGGGGTTCTCGCCATGCCCCCGTGGTTTAATGTGGTCATGTCTCCGCCGGTGGAGGCGCTGAGGCGGCAGGAGGGTCAGAGGGGGGTCGGGGGAAGGGGGGG